>JAEQBH010009475.1:0-84685 GCA_016808115.1 Tetrastigma voinierianum | reverse complement strand
GGTCATTTCTTATGGCCAACCCAACCCTTTAACCACTAAATTAGCTTGTTATTGACGATTTTGAAAACTATTTAAATTTGAGATATTAATTTTTTTTAACTATTTAGCTTTGGCTTTCAAATGTAATTTGGAAGGGCTCTCTCAGTCCTTTATTCAACATCTCATGTTCTTTTTGTGGAGCCAGCTTGCATATACGCAGCAGAGCCCAACCTTGAACAATGTAATGGGCCGCACAAGCCATTTTCTATTTTTCTCATCTAGTGACCCATGGGAGTGGTTCAAATATCAAAGTCCGTGGGTATTTAATATTTATTTCCTACCAAGAGTCAAAAGTCAACCAACTATTTTAGGCCCACCATGACTTGACCAATAAATAATAATAATTAATAAAGCATAGGTTCATCTCAATTAATGGGCCCAGGCCCATAACTATCCCATTCTCATCCGTTAAATTTAAGGCCCATGGGTCCAATGGCTTGACATGGATTGACTTGGCTTCATTGTACTCCGTTCCTACTTCTTGGCCCAATTAAATTTGAACCACCCTATCGTTGTATCTTATACACGGCGTGCCTGCATACAATACCCTGCTTTATAAATTGAAAAGATTTGAAAAATCATCTTGCAGTCATGATCTTGATGATTTGAGGTAGGAATTAGCCATAGTGGCGATCTGACTCAGCTTGAGTTAAATTCGGTGGCTTCGATCATTAGAAGCTTCGAACTCGGTTGGTGTTGAGCTTGCTTTTTTCGAATGTTGAAAGCATTTCGAAAATAATCATTTACTCATTCATTTTAAAAAAAATTTCGAATCAGTGAAAATTAATAAATAATTATAATTTTGTGACTATTTCAGTGTGATTAATATTGTAGTAAAAGCCCAGATAAAATTAAGCTATTCATATTCAAGGTTAAGTGTCTGTTCTTAATTATTCGATAATCTCAATACTGGCTGGTCTTTGAGTTGGTCAGTAGTTTGACTCATTCTGCCTAATATGAAGTTATTCATTATTTATCTTAGATATATGCGAATTTTATTTCTCAATTAGATAAACTATAATTTATGAGTTTAAAATTAAAGATTAGTGTAAGAGCAATAAACAAAATATCAAACAATTCACATTACAAAACTTAGAACTTAGGTAATTTTATTTTAATTTATAAAGTTATTTAACTTGGATTCGTGTCTTATTAATTAAAAAAATTTGTAAAAATAGATTTGGTAAATGTTTTACATTGATCGCAAAAATTTAATGTATATACACACCAGTGAATGGACCTAGCAAAGACCACGATGATATTTTACTCTCAAGTGGAAAAATTATTTATATTAGTATGTTTTAATTCAAAGTAATGTTAAACTATTTAAGTAATTTGTGCTTTTGATTTACCTCTCACGAAATTAATACTAAGGTATGTTTGGTTCAAGTAAGGAAAAGAAAATATAGAAAAAATGAGAAGGAAAGTAATAAAGTTAATCTCATATATTATTTTTACTTACTATTTCAAAACAAGAATTTGTTATTTTAGCTCATTATGTAATTAAATAATTTAGAGTGGTAAGTTTTTTAAGTAATTTATTTATATTTGATTTTTAGGACTTATGTTTGGTTCTACCATAAAGTTGAAGGGAAAATCAAAGGAAAGAAAAATAGGAAATGAAGGTAGAAGGAAAAAAAAAGAAGGAACATAAAAATGGAATTAAATTCTATGTAATATTTTATTTGCTACCTCAAATCAGATTTATTTATTTAAACTAGTATATAAAGATTAAGTAATTTTAAAATATTTAAATTTCTAAATAACTTTATTTATATTTGAGATTTTCTTTTAGGAAATTTTGTAGGCAATTAAACATAAGAAATAATTTTCCTTAACATTTTCTTTCATTAGTAATGCGAAAACAGCCAACTAAATTTTTTTATTGACAACTAAACATAAGAAAATCATTTTTAACATTTATTCTTTCGTTGTATTTTTTTTGGAAATCAACCCTCAACTTATTTTCTAAGTCCACCACTGCATATATCGCACATTTTCTCTATATTCAACCTCCTCAGGGCTTTGGGTTATATTTTTATCTTGCCATACCAAATCACACTGATTTCTTTCCCTTACCTATAAAGAGTTTTTCGCTTTTTGTAATGTTGCGTGTTAAATGGCTTTAGGGTATTTATAGTATTCCCTAATTATCAGTGTTACTTTTGGCTTAATTTCTAGAAATTGATTTGTGTCACTGGTTGTAATTACTCTTTGATTAGTGAAAGTTATTCGTGTGACTCGGATATGGTAATTTATGTCATGTATTAAATTCTTTGTGTGCTCTGCAATGCATTTCTCCTTTGGATTATTCTAACATTGCGTTATTTGGTGTGTTTATGCAATACAGTGGTATCGAGCAGGTTGCACTATAAGTATCTTTCTATGGTTGCAGCTTAGCCTAATCTTCCATACCAGAAATTTGCTCTTAAACTATTGATAGTTGAAATCTGTTCAAGTGAAGTTATAAGTATGCTTTATGGTTGCGGTGTAGCTCGATCTTCGACATTAGAAATATGTTCTTGAACTATTAACATTTGAAATCCATTCAAGAGTAGCTCCATTACCTGGAACATTTGTGAAAGTTCTGTCTTAGAAACTCCATTATTTGGAATATTTATTGAAAGTTCTATCTAAAGGAGATTGGTTTTATAAAAACTATAAAATTAGTACAAATTATTCAATTATCCTATGTAAAATATTGGCATAATTATATTTAACGTTTGGAACCATAAATCAAGTAGTATTTAAAAGAAACATGGCTAACTCGTTATTGAGAAAGACACTATAATTTTTCAAATTTTGCGAGATTATTTAATTAACCCTTTCCTTGAAATTGAAGGACATAATGATTTTAGAATTGTTGAAAAATTGATTTGTTGGATTCCTTCTATCAAGGATAGTTTCAAATTAAAATTATGGATTAAAAATTCAAAATACTTATTGTGGGTGGGTCATTAAAGATTTGAATGGTATTATCAAGGTGACTACTTGTGAAATCCTGGCAATTCCTCAATCATTGTTGTGTTATGCATAACCTTAAGAGATGAGACATTAGCTATCAAGATTAATGGTTATTCAAATTTAGATATTGAAGGTGATTCCACAATAGTTATAGATTCTTTTAATAAAATGATCAGTATTCCTTGTTCTATCATTTTGATTAATGGAGGATATCCGGAGGTAGGCCTGTCAAGATTCAACACGACACGATTAACCGCTGATTAAACGGGTTCGGTGTCGCGAGTCAGCCCGTTTGCGTTAAGCGAGGTCGTGTTCGGGTGAACATGCTGGCCGTTTACTCGCGCTTCCAGTTTACCCGTTTAACCTTGTTTCCTACTACCAGTTTACCAATAGTCGCGGCCCAGGCGCATCCAGTGTATGCGGTCGCAAATGCGGTGCCGGCCGATTAAGCGGGTTTGGGTGAGACGCCTAAGCGGGTTCGGGTGATCGCGGGTCAGCATTTAATATGTTTAATAAGCGGGTCGTGTTCGGGTTTACATGTTTTTCACCCGTCACCCGTTTAACGTCTTTCGTTGCCGGCCTGACACGTTTGACCTTGTCAGGAGGTTGTTTCAAACTAAATGTATATCATTGTTGTCACTTATCTAAAGCAAATAGAATTATGGATTGTTTTTCACCAAAAAGGATTAAGTTGTATGGATTCTAGAACTGGGAAGTCAGATTTCCCTAATCAAGGATGTTTAAAACATTAGTTTTGAAGACTAATGTGGGTCTCTTTCAAAAAAAACCTTAGATATTATGAAATTTATCTAACACCAAATTTTTATAGAAGATATGTCTATTGGAGTCCACTATTTGAAATTTATTTTTACAAAAGAAATGACCAGCATAAAAAAGTAAATTTTTTTTATAATTAAACACTTTAATTATAATATAATAAATTATTCTTTAGATTCGGACTTAAGACCCCTTTCCCTCTTAGATATTGTTTTTTTGAAACGTTAAGGGTTTTATTATATAAACTAGGCATGATATGTTATTTTTAAAATATATATTTTTTGTAACCCAAAAAAAATCAGGATTTGCTAATAAAATTGTTTTATATTTTCTAACAATTAAAAACAACATGTTTTCAAATGATATTTTTATAGTTGTTTTTACTGATTTTCTAAAAGCTATTTCAAAAAGATATATAATTATAGAAGCGGCGACGAATGATTAAAGTAAAGTAATAATTAAAAGAAACGGTGGCTAGTGGTGGGTTCCATGGGTGGAGTTGCGGTCCTTAGGGATCGGAAATTAAGTCCCGGCTAGCTCATGCTTTTTCTCTGTCGTTTCAGGTTTACGCAGTAATTTGTAAATGCGTAACCCATTTTCTCATAAATTAAGAGAAAAACAAAGTTGGTATTTTAAGTAATTATATTCGAATCGTAACCCATTTTTATGAAGTCCACTTGTGAGTTCTGCTTCTTCTTTGTTTCATTAGCCCTCGTCTCTCTTAACTTTCTTCTTGAGAAAGCAATCGGCGTGAGTCTATGGATTATCAACAAGCTCTCTCCTCTTCTTTTTACCTTACCAGTATTATTCCACAGTAAGTTTATTCTTCCATTTCTTCGTCTTCACCGCACCACTCTTGTGCATCCCGCAGGTTACAACCTGACGGATCCTTCCATCGTAGGCCTCCTCCCGGATCGTCTGATAGTTGCCGCTCCCGCCGCGCGGCCTTCGAGCCATCGACCCGGGGTTAGAAAGGCGGTTGATCGAGGTAAAACGGAGTGAAAAAGTGTTGATTTTGGTACTTTGACGAATCTCGATTTCTAAAAAAAGTCGTGATTGGTAAAAGCTTGATTTTTAGTACTGTGAAGGAGAAATCTCGGATTTACGCCAAATAAAAATGGTTTTTATTGTGATGGGTAAAGCAGTTGAGAGGTCGAGGGTCTGCTTTTTCATTCTCAAATAAGGCCAGGAGTTGACCGAGATGCTTCGGAATCTCGACCGAATCATCAGGAGTTTGGGCGATTTAGTGCAAGTTTGTGATTGTATCATTATCTGCTATTGGACTCGGTCACGGTCACCCTCAGGGCAGTTCTGACTCGTGCGTTTTATCAACCGATTGAAGGGGTTCAAACGATACGCCAGTTTTCTGATTCCTAAATGCATTAATGGAAGAACAAGTAATTATTGCGCGAGCGAGTGTTTTGAAGGTCTCAGTGTTAGTATCAAAGGAAAGAAGAGTATTTACAGAGTATTCCTTGAAGACCATTATTAATAGCTGACAGAGGTTTTGTTCCTTTCTTTGTCGAGGATCGGTGACATGCTAATTCAACAAGTTTCTTCAAGGGTGTCTTGTGAGACAGTCGACATGCCAGCAAAGATCTAAGAGCGATACGGTGCTTCTTGGAAGAGCGAGACAAAGCGAAGAAAGTTCTAAGAGTCTTAAGCGGGTTTCGAATCAGGAAGCTGTTTGTGATCACGAGGACATCATGGGTATGTTCATCTGAATGCCAGTCGTGAGGACACACCTCGCTTTCGGCGTGCCTTTAAAGAAGTTGACAAACCCCGTATAAGGTTAGCGAAAGTTGAAACCATCGACTTGGCCTCAGAGACATCTCGAATAGACGGGAAGCACTTAGAATAAAATGACGGGAAGGAGCAGCCTGAGCCGTTCGGCTCGAATCTTTGCGGATCACGAGGCGGTCCACTCTATCTTGAAAACATGTTGTTGTGGGCCTGGAAAATGAAGCGGATAAGCTATTGAACCAGCTCATAGATGGAGACCAAAGACGCCGCGTGATTTCCCTAGTGGGAATGGGCGGCATTGGCAAAACAACCCTTGCTAAGAAAGTCTATAATCATACACAAGTTGTGAAACACTTTCCAGAGATTGTCGTGCTGGGCTTATGTGTCCCCGGTGTAGACTGAGGCGTTTATATATGCGGTGTCATGGTTGTTCATCATGAAGAGCAAAGTGGAGAAGTGCAAGAGCACGAGTTGGGTGATTTCCTTCATGGACATCTGAAGGATAAAAGATATTTAATAGTTAGGACGATGTATGGAGCCTGTCTTGGTTGGAGTTGTCTTGCAAAAGTGAGCAACAACAATCCTGATTCCCTTGGAAATGTGTTCCCTGATGGGGGTAAGGGCAGCAGATTACTTCTTACAACTCGACATAAGGACGTTGCTTTGCATGCGGATGCCAGGTCTTCCCGGGAAATGCAACTTCTTTACGAGCAAAGAGAGGCGGGACTTGTTCGTGGGAAGGCATTCCTTGATCATGTTGATGGCGATAGATATCCCAGTTGGTGCAACTTGGGCGAGAGATGGTGGACAAATGTAATGGCTTACCGTTAGCCATGAAGTAGTATTGGGGTTCTTTGTCGAAATATGTCACACTCTGAGAATGGAGGAAGGTACATGACAACATTAATGCATATCTTGCTAAAGAAGGCACCCCAGGCCCGATATGTGATCTTGAACTTGAGCTACATCGATTTGCCCTCTTTTTGAAGCCATGCTTTCTTCATAAGCCTCTTCCCGGAGAAGATTATGTCGTCTCCACAAAAAACTACTCCTTTGTGGATTCTTTGAAGGTTTTTGTGTTAAATAAGATAAATAAAACATGAAAGGCTCTGGTGAGATTTACTTGAATGAGTTAATCAATAGAAAGCAGTTCAAGTGGTGAGGACGAGTGTTAATGCGAGGGTTATGGAATCGCAGGGTTCATGACTTCATACGAGGTTAGATTTGTTAAGAAAAGGCAAAAAACCATGACTTCTTTGGAACTAATATTATGAAGTAGATATCATCTCTTCCCCTCATTTAGTTCTTCTCTATTTTCATCAAAAATCCGAAAGATCGACAAAGTATTTTCTGACTTTGAGAGACATGCTTCCATTGAACACTACTCCATCTCCGTACATAGTTCTCTCTTTATTTTTCAATTTGGAAATTTTAGACATCGCAACTAGATTTCATTGCTAAATGCTTCTACCAAAAGTGCTTAGAGTGCTAGATTTGGAAGGTCTAGGAATCGAAAATGTACCTAGTATAATTGGGGCACTGATACATTTAAGGTACTTGGGATTAAGACATATTGAATTTAAAAATGCTTCCATATCTATAAGCTGACTTAGGTACGGACTTTGGATATAAATAATCTCGCGGTGCCGGATGTCATTTGGAAGATTACAAACATGAGATATCTTTACATTGAGGAAGCGAAAGAGAGCGATCCATTGAAAAGTGATACGGTCAAAATCTTCCAAATTATATCGGGCATAACCTTCAACGAGTGGTTCGAACGATTCAAGCGATTTAACTTGTCTTGGCCGAAAATAGAAGGAAGATGTGAGGCGTGAAGGGTTGACTTTTCAAAGCTCCATTTGACTACGCAAGTAGTCTTAAATCCTTGTACCTCAGGCATCGGATGAGTCTAGCATTCCGTCCCTTGCCATGAGCTCTTGCCCGTCTCATAAGTTGGACGTAAAGGGCCCGCGTGCGAAAATGGGTGAAACTTTTTCCAATTTCCTCGAAATCTTTCTCGGTGACATTGGGCGTGTAGGCTGGGTGTGATCCTATGCCCATTTGGAGAAGCTTCGAGAATTGTGACTCTCGGACTAAGGGCGGATCATATACGGGAAAGGAAATGCATGTATGCACCCAAATGGTTTCTCTGACTCGAAAATCTTCTACTTTGGGGTTGAAGGGAATTGGTCATGATGAATATAGAGAAAGGCACGATGCCATGAAAGCTTATACGGCTAAAGTTTATTGTTCAAGCAGAATCTTTGGACTTAATAGTGCTAAATTTGTTGAAGTGGGTTCGTTCACCGTTGCTGGTTGATGAAAATCAGCATTTTGGTTGGCGTGATAACCACCGTATTATCACTTTGGATCATGTTTGTTGCCGTTGGCACCTCCGTCTCGTGTTATGAGAATATTGGGTTTCTTGTACGCCAGTCACGGAAGGCGGTCATATATGTCGTCAGGTAAGCCTTGAACTCCTCTTACCACTGTGGATGGTTTTGAACGTGTATATGTTTTATTACGTAATTAATTACTTTGATATGGTTCAATCAAATGATATTAAATTTTGGCTAAATGTTCTGGTTTTCGATTTGCATATTTACTTGATGATGCAATACTTACTATTACATTCCAATTACATGTATGCATGTGTTTCCCTTCCTATACAAAAGTTGGAGCTATTGATACGTATGTCTTTCACAGATTCTAACATTAGCAAGCTCAGGTGAAGGCTTTGGAGCAGTTGCGACTTTCTTAAACAACCACCACCATTGAGAATTAAGTTTGAACCGGTGCGATTGAGCATTGACAATGTTCTAGAAAAGTGTGTGCTACTTGTAATCTGATTGTATTCGTCGATTCTATGTAACAAGTCATTTGGATAGTTAATTGGTAATTGACTTTATTTATCAAATTTTCTACATGGTTATCATCTTTCGCGATGGGCAATATCTTCTCTTTGTCTTAATTTTATAAGTGGGTTGATAATTAATTTTCATATGCTAGCCTGTAAGGCTTGTCTTATTTTTCTTGTTCATTGAATTCTATAATGTATTTATGGTCCATCCTCGAAACATTTTTTCCCTAGTGGATGCGGTTCGACACCAATGAATTTCGAGTGCTGCGTTCTTGTAGCCCGGATGTCTTTGCTCACACCATGAAATCTTTGCTTGATTTTGGTTGGCCTTGTGTGTTGTGGTGCTTTCTTTGGTGGATGCCATTTTTGTTCTTTGCAATTTGACATTATGAAACCTTAAAACTTGGTTGGCTCTTGTCAAATACCACTTCTTATGTTGGGAGGATATATAGAAAAAAGATTATAATGTACTTGGAAGATTCACTACTTCCCATTTTTGTATGATGTAACATAAACTCGGTCGTGTTGTAGTAAATTCAAAAGAAGAAAGGATCGATAAACGGTTCAAACGGATAAGACGTGATACGATTAATTAGTACAAGAGGTAAAAGTAATCAAACACTCAACTATCTAATTGATATTGGTGCTGGTACGTTCTACGATCCAAGTTTTCTATGAAAAACAAAGATAGGAAGTGAAATCGCATTCTTATTGTAGATCGTCATAATCCACCGGCCCGCACTATTACCTTACAGCACTATCTCTTTTATTTTTCCTTTTTTTATTTTTACGATGTGTACTATTCTAGAATATGTTAGTTAGAATATTTGCATTGATGTGTATTTCATGAGAGTGAGTGGAGCAGAGCACGAGATAGCGATACGCCACACATATATTCATGAGGTTTTGTGGAATGATACGTTTTGAGAAAATAAAAAGATAAATCAGTTCGCAAAAAGAAATGTGACTAAAAGTAATGCGCGATCTTACGATATTGTTTGCAATAAAGTGGCAATTGATTCTGTTGTGGAAAACCGCAAACCAGAACAACGGTTTTTGAAGAACCAAATGTCGTCGAAGGCAACTGCGGCTATTGATGCAGCAAATTGCCGCCGACCACAACTGCGGCAATTAGAATTTTTAAATGCCGCCAACGGCAACTGCGGCATTGGATTAAATGCTGCCGACGGGAACTACGACAATTGGACGGATTAAATTTGCGTGTTAGGGCTTTTTCTTCTCCCGCTCAGCCCTTCTTCTCTTCTCCTTACATTACTTGCTCATTCGGAAGCTCTCTGTCTGCTCCGATCTGCTCCTCTCAGGTGGTACGCTCTCCTCCTTCGTCACATTTCTTTGGGTTTTTCATTTGTTGGTTCTCCGTCCCATACGTACATCCACATTGTTCTTATCGATGTTGGTGTTTCGATTTTTAGACTCGGGTAGCGATTATGGCTTTTGAAGAAAGCGTTTTTGTTTTTTCATGTGTTACTATGCAATCTTTGTGTTATAGTAAATAAAGCTTGAATTAACATCGTGTGATGTGTTCTTCCAGTCGATGACCCATTTGGAGGAAAGAAAATCAGACATGTTGAGTTTTTGTCTGAACAAAGCATATTGCTAGGAGTAGAGGCACCCTTCAATGATTCATGAACATATTGAAACCTTCAATTTCTATTATGCAACTTCCTCACAAATCATAAGAAATTTTGTGCCGCATTATGAAAATAATAACACGTAAAGCTGCACGAGGGTTTCTTATTGAAGATCTAAAGACGAGATCTAGCAAACAAGCTTTTAGAAAATCTGAAAAAATACTAGAAAAATAGGATTTTTACATAGAAAATAACCACTATTCCATATAAAGCACCACCCCTGAAAGGATTTTGGACCCATAAACCACAAAACACCTCTTAATGTTACTCAAAGTTGAAGGAATCAAGGAACAGAGGCAAAAACCCTAGGTAAGTATGGTTGTGGACCCAAAAGCTGAAAGACCATGACGACGAATTTGGACAAAGAGGCGGGTGGGTTTGCGGAGATGCTCGTTGGTGGCCGACAGCCACAGTGGAAGGAGGCATCGACGGAGGGCTCCACGCTCCCAATCAGCTAGTGCTTGGGAAGAGAGGCGAATCCCGAATATTTCTGAGTGTCGGCTCACGGCGCTGACTTACTACGGCCATCGGACTTGTGAGTAGGTGAGTCGGACCACAAAAATTTATAATACCTAGTTCCACCTAGAGGTAACCCGCAGTTACTTGTAGGTATAGTGGCTCAAGGGTCATCCATTGGGATGGATTTTCTACTTATTCGGTAATTTATCCTAATTATATGTTTTATCTTATCTATTTTTGGGTTTGTATGATTTTTATTGAAGTGATTTATAAATGTAATTAACTAAAAATATAGAGAATTAATCGAAGGAGGCCACCGAGTTTGCTTCATTAGGTTCCATTCTTGGTGATTTAGACAATTCTTCTTCTTCTTGAAATTATTTAGGTGCCAGTTCTAGGCGTAGTAAGCATGGTTGCCTCTTGAAGTGGTTTTTGGGCTTCACTAGATACGGGAAGCGGGATGAGGTCGGGCTAATTCGGCCCTTTTGTCGAGCCATATTTTGATGCCCCTATTGACCCTACATGGGTTGCTAGCGAAAGCAGACTGAAAATATTAAAAAAATGTTAAAATACATATTTTCTATTTTACCATTCTTTAAAAAAATAACAATATGGAAATAGTAACAACTGTTTAATACACAAAAATGATAGAACCTAGACAATATAATAATATTTAGAATCTTAAATATACGTAAACAAGTAAATAATACTAAATATTATCCTTAACCTAACCCCTTTCTGACCCCATCAAGAGTCGTATCCGAGTCCTAACCTAGGAGTTAAAACTTGAATTTAAGAAAAAATTAATTTTCTTTAAATAACATAAATATCCTTTAAAGAATTTTGGCCCGATTCGGGCTTGTCGGTGGCGAGCCTAACCTAATGGGCTGCGGCGGGCCTATTCGGGTCAGGCCAATAGGCTCGACTTTTATTAAGACCTGTTTCTGATCTGACCCTCACAGGAAACTTCGGGCCAAAGTTGGGTGGCCCATGCAGCTAAGCCATATTCCCGACTCTACTTCCAACTAGGTTCTTTGAATCTAGCTTGAAGATAATTTATTTTTCATTAGGCGGCAGGGTGAAGGATAAATTGGACAACAACTCGATGTACCTACGGGATTAGCAAGTGTCAAGAAACCTAAATATTCTAGCATGGAAAACTCATATTAATATTTATTCCCGTGATTCTAATGAGTTGAGTCTCACTCTCAGCCTTCAACAATGATCAGAGACATATCAAAAGATCCCGAAAAGATTCAAGGGAGGTCGAAAATTTACCTTTGGTGTTGAAATCATTTTACCCTCATCACCATGGGTTTGGAACCCCCAAAGATCCGCTTCTCCACGAGTTAGAGATTACAGAGCATGTTGGAGTAATGTCATACAAGCATAAATCCAAGCCATCCACAAAGCAAAAGAATAAAAATATTTTTTTTTATTGAAAGAAAAACAAAAATCACTTAGCTTGTTCTTTGAAATCTACAAAAATCTAGCAAAACTAAGACCATCCTATATTAGAGGTTGTTTAATCTCCCAAAAAACTAGTATATACATTTTTGCATTTATAACCTCATATATATTGGTAAAGACTTGACCTAACGGCTTTCCGATCATGTTTCAAGTCTTATTATGCAATTACAAATGAAAATCGAGGGTGAAAAAAGAATAAAGTCGGTGGATTAGGGTGTTCACACCCTTATTGGCTGAGGGTGTGAAATTTCGCTCCCTTAATTGAGGGTGCGAATGCCTTCGCTGTCTCCACACTATCATTTTAAGGTTGCGAAATTTGAGATCTACGTTAGCTAACGGTCACGAGAACTCTTTAAAGGATTTGGATTTAATACGAATATCATGTCTTTTCCTCCTTCACGTGGCAGCCTATACCCACATGTGTGGAGAGTCAAATAGCAAATAGAATCGTCCATAGACTATAAATCAATAAATGAAATAAATTGCAAGGGTGAATTGAAACTAAGACCTCTTATCAAAACCGAACTACGATACCATATAAAAATAACGAATAGAAAATTAGAAATGAATTCCTTTAGTTTTTCATTGATCTAAACGTAATATAAATACAAAGAGCTAGATATATCTGACTAAGTATGTCAATCTAACATTCCTAGTTAGTTCACAACTTACAAGTATATATTTACATTCTATAACGAGAGAGTGAAGAAAGGTGCGACGGTTGTCTTTGGTAGATCGGCGATAATCACAGCGCTTGTGATGGGCCAGCGGCAACGACTAGGGTTAGGTTATTTTTTTTGTTGTTAAACGAGCTTTGATACCACATTATAAAAAAAGACTTGAATATTATTGAAAAGTTGTGGTACATATACTAATCTGGGGACAAAATGTAGTATAAAGCTGTAAAAAGAAATCTTAAATATACTATAATGCTAACCCTTTGTTGATTTCATCCAGATTAGAAAAAGAAATGAGAATGATGGTAGGGAGATGAATGTAGATATAATGGTTCACTTGTTCTCTGTAAGTAGAACTCCAGCAAAGTTCTCGATGCGTTATGTGAATGGATTTTTCGTGTTGGATGTATCTGACAAGCGACTACTAGATCGCCATTATTCAAAATATTCATCGCAAAACACAATTAGTAGCGGTAGGAGGTAGATCATAAATGGATGGTATAGCTTGATTCAGCCATAAATGGCAGTTTCATATAACCGGGCCTTAGAGCTTGTGTAATTGGAGAGTGACAACAAGAGAATGACAAGGACAAAAATGAAGCCACTCCTGTCCACCAATGTTTCCACTCCTGTCCCCTTCTCTTGTAATGAAGCCACTCCATTATTGCTTTCTCAGTCTCTTGCAAGTGAATGGGTTTACGTAAGTGATGCTTTGAGTGTAGAATCTATCTGGAAGTCTTTTTTCCATGTGAAGTTATGCTCTTCCAGTTCAAGTGGTATTTAAGTGAGGCAGTCAACGATCGATTAGGCTCCATCATTTAAAAATCAATCTATGGATTAAAAGCGTAGGAATCGAGCAAGAATGGTGATAAGAATCGAAAAGAAGAGAAAAAATAAGAAGAATACACATAAATTTGATGTGGTTTAATGATGTGCCCTCTTGTTGAAATATAAACTTGATTTGCATTTTGGGTGTTAATTGAAATGATTTTGGGTCATTAGGTTTTGGGCTTAGGAGTTTAAGTAAAAGCCCAAACTATAGGAAACATAAGAGAGCCCAACTTCTAGAAGTCTATTCTAGATATTTCCATAGAGTTCTTTAGAATGAGGTTAGGTTTGGACTTAGAGAATTACAGATACTCATTTTAACGATTAGATTATATTTGTGTTGGAACAATCCTAGCTATTGGTTGAGAAGGTGTTCAGTATAAATAAAAATTGATCTCTTGAGTTTGTCATCAAGCCAAAAAAGAAGACTTGATAATATAAAGTAGCATCTTCCTAAATCATCCTAGTCTCTATCTTGAGTTTTCCTTCATCTTCTCCATCTTCCTTCGACAAAGTGGTAGAGCAAGGTTATTTCACCCTTCTATTAATTTTGTTTGCAAAAAAAAGCACTATTTTATTTTATAGCAGATCCATATGAACTTGGGGTCAAACATGAGGCCGACTTACATCGAAGGGAGTTGATCCCTTCTAAGAAAGTTCTTTTGAACTTTTCGAAACCAAACATCATTTTAAAGGAAATTATATAAAACTATATAATAACAATTCGATCGTTCATTGAAGTTTCTTAGACTAAGTAGAACTCCAACGAGCTTTCAAACCATGTCTAATCAATGGTCATGATTTAGCTTCCTTTTTCTGTGTGGGGATTCCGGTGATAAGATAAAATCCCATCTTTTGACGACCCTTCAAGCGAGTTCTTATCGATGTTAGACACATTTGCTGACACGTATCGACAATCACTAGCTAACCCAACCTTTATTAATTAATTTGAAGTAATTAAACTTGCATTACATGTAGTAGGAATCTAATAGTGTAGGGATCTTGTTATGCGAGTTTAACTTGATAAATAAATAAATAAATAATAAATAAATAAATAAATATATATATATATATATACCACATACACGCGCACCCAACAATCATTCAACAGGTTGAGAGGGAGTTCCAGGCTTACCTTTTTTACGGTGTATCCAAAATTCTTTTTGACCATTTCTATTGGTTGTCCTGAAATAAATAGAAAACCAAACAAGACATGTTAGCTGATTAAAAAGAACAATAAAAATAATTGAGAAAACAAAAATCATCTTTACATGTCTTGGAAGAGATGTAATTAATTTAAGTTATTTTAACATCTTACTTTTATTGGAAAGTAGGTTGTAGTGCCATTTTCCTAGTATGGATTGGATAAGAGAAAAACCATTTGCCTTTATTATACTTTTAAATTGAGTTTACCTTTCGGATCTCTATGAAGATATCACATGCACAAAAGCGATGAAAATAAAAGATGTGATAGAAAGATTATGGCATAAAAGGCACCGATGTGTACAAATTCAAGAGGGAGTACGATTAAGAATTCCCAACACCGATTTCATTTTCAAATATGATATAACTTTTTTTATCATAGCATGGAGTATTACTGGTCTTATGTTAATTTAAGACATAATTGATGAGTGATAATTTTACAACTTTTATAAACACATTCCATCATTTTTGATGTTTATTGCATTTCTACATGCATTGATATATGAAAATTTCAGCATATATAAGAACTACATATATGTTAATTTAACAACCTATAATAAGGCATAACAAAATTGGAAATTGAAGGGGTCAAGGTAGATGGGTGAAGGTAGTTACCATGAATAATCGATACAAGTGACATTTTCTGGATCGAAGCCTCTAAAAAATCTTGTAGTGGTAAAAAAGAAAAGGGATCATGGAATTGTTAACAATTTTCACCTCCACCAAATTTGACAGCTTATCAACTCCAGAGATCCTTGTTAAAAAATGACAGTGTAGTTGCATAAGCCATGGTATTGCTCCATTCTCTATATTCAACGTAATCACTGTACTCAACTCGAAAAGTTGAAGTACTTTGAGTTGAGGAAACCCATTTGCAGAAACATGCATTTCCGTTCCAGATATCTTTGGCCCATGTCCCGAGAGTTAACAATTTTGGTAGTTTCTCCAAAATGGACATAGGATCACAATCTAGCCTACCACCGAATCAATGTCAATTGTGAGGTTCGGAGGAATTGAAAGGTTTGAGATAGTTTTGCATGTGTCCCTTCATGTCTAACTTAGAGATAGAGGCAAAGAGTCCATAGCGAGGACGGAAAGCTAGACACGATGCCTTAAGGTACAAGGATTTCGAGAACTTCGTGGCAATGGACTTCTGAAACTCAACCCCCCTCTACCGACTCATATCTTCTGCTTTCTAATTTGAGTTTCCCGAGACGAGTTAACTTGCTTGAATTATTCTGTATCCATTGTTTTGAATGTTATGCTGATCGAACTTGAAGATTTTCAATGTATCAATTTTAAGTGGAATATCATCCCTGCTTGCCCTTCCATGTAAAGATATCTCATGTTTGAATCTTCCATATCACATTTGGAACTTTTAAGATTGTTAACATCCGATGTCGCAAACTCTAGGTTGCGATGGATAATTAGGCCGTTTAAGACCGGGTATGCCTTAATCCAAGTACCTTAAATGAACAAGGTGTCCCAATTATGCTTGGTAGGCTCTACCTCACACACCTTCCAAATCTGGCACCACGAGAACTTTGAAGCATTTTCGATGAAATCTAGTTGCGAAATTCACAAATTTCATGCCACAAATTGAAAAACAAGAGGCGCGTAGGTATGGGTGTGTGTTCAACGAGAAGCAGCCACCTCTCCATGTCAGAACCAATGCTTTGTCCGGTGGCATTTAGATGAAAATAAAGATGAATTACTGGTGAAGAGGATAGAGGGATCTACAATATCATTAGTTACGAGAAAGTTTTGCTCTTTGGCCTTTCTAATAGCCAACTCTCGCATAAGGTCATGAACCCGACATTCCACGACCTCGCATTGACACTCATTCTTACCACTTGAATCAAGTTTCTATTGATTAATTCATTCAAGTAAACCTCATTACATTGACTTTCATGCTGATCAACTTGCTCGTAAACGATACAAAAAACCTTGACGATCCTGAAAACGATTTTCTTGTGGAATGACATAATCCTGGGAAGAAACGGTAGTAAAGTATGGTTTCAAATAAGAGACAGAGTAATGCTTCCAGGGTTAAACCTTGTCATTACTCGTTTGGGAGCCTTCTTTAGCAAATACCGCATTAATGGAAAGGAGAGTTGACATATAAAGCGATGAGTAAAATGCCAGGTATTGATAAGTAAATATTTATCTCAAATGTATTAGAAATATTGTGATGAATAAAATATTTATGCCAATTATATAAACTATAAATAAATAAAATTCCAAAGGGCAAATATATCCTAAATCCATAATGCATAGTATTGATTATTAATTTAATATAAGTTTTAGTTTATTATTGAAGTTTCAGTATTTACAAATGTATTGTGAACTTACTTCATTACTATAATTAAAAAATGCCCAAAGGTCAGAATTCTTTCATTATCTTTTTATATTTTTAGTAATTTAAATCAAATTATATAAAATAGCTTGTGTAGTCAAACTTTATAAGAAGTTTTTTATCATATTCTTCTATTAGGGCTCAACTTCTATATCTAAAAGTATATGATATTTATGTCATCCATTAGAACTCTAATAGAAAAATTATTTTAACTTGTCATCCATCTATAGTATCTATAAAATTTATTTTTATATTTTATAAAACATATAGTATATCTAAAAATTATAATTACAGCTTTTGTTTATGTTATATATGATTAGTTATTAAAAAATACACACATAAGAATAGGCCCATACATAAGTTGGACTCCAAGAAGAGTCTTCTGCACTTATAAAATCAAACAAAGAGTCTTCAACCTCCTCAATTCAGTTAGTTCATCATTTTGGAGATGAAGGGAAGCTCTTTGTGTTATATTTTATTTTCTTATATTGGTTAAAAAAGTGGATTTTACTTTTACATCCTAGAGTATAAAAGGGTTTTTTATAATTTTTATAATATTTGCACATCTTTCTCATCCATTTTAAGATATTTGTAAATTATACAATTATTTTGGTATTTATTTTTTGACTCAATTTTTAGGAAATTGATTTGTAGTTCTAAGTTTATAATTCTTTTTATCGGTAGTTGTTGTTTATTATTTTTAGAATATAAATTTTATTCTTTTTTAACCAATCGAGTTGCTAATAAAATTGTTTATATTTTCTAACAATTAAAAACAACATGTTTTCAAATAATATTTTAGTTGTTTTTACTTATTTTTCTAAAAATTTATTTCAAAAGATATATAATTATAGAAGCGAGAGCGGGAATGATTAAAAGTAAAGTAATAATTAAAGACGGTGGCTGCGGCTGGTGGTGGGTTCCATGGGTGGGTTGCGGTCCTTGGGAATAGAAATTAAGTCCAGCTAGCTCATGCTTTTCTCTGTAATTTACATGATAATTTTGTAAATGCGTATTATTTTTATCTACGTAAGTTGAGAAAAGAATAGAATTTGGTAGCATTGCCATAATTATATACCGAATCGTAACCCATTTTTATGAAGTGCCCAACGACAGTTCTTCTTTCTTCTTTGTTTCATTAGCCCTCTCTCTCCTTTCTTCTTGAGAAAGCTTAATCGACGAGTCTATGGATTCTCTAAGCTCTCTCTCCTCTTATTCTACCTTACGCTGATATTCAAAGTAAGTTTCTCTTCCATTTCTTCGTCTTCGGTAACGCCACTCTTCTTTGTCACAGTTACAACACAAGCGGATCCTTCCATCGTCAGCCTCCTCGGTCGTCTCAATAATGAAGCGCCGTTCCACTCCGCGACATCGAGCCATCGACCCGGGGTTAGAAAGGCGGACGATGAAGTGAACAATGAAAAAAGTGTTACGGTACTTTTGAAGACAAATCTCGATTTACGAAAAGTTGTGATTGGTAAAAATAGATTTTGGTACTATTGAAGAAATCTCGGATTTACGTAAATAAAAATGGTTTTTATTGTGATGGGTAAAAAGCGATTGAGAGGTTAGGGAATGCGCTAACATTCTCAAGAAGGCCCAGGAGTTGGCCAGGAGTTAACTCCAGAATCTCGGCCAGAATCATCCTAGTTTGGCCGGGTTATCACAGGGATTTGTGATTGTATAGTATACGGTATCGGACTCAGTGCAGACCACCCTCAAGTATTTACGACTGAAGCGAGTTTTATCCTTCGATTGAAGGGAGTTTCAAACATTCTAAATAATTTTTACGATTCCCCTAAATACGTTAATGGAAAAACAATAGTGTAATTATTAAGCATGACTAGTGTTTGAAGGAATCTTCGTGTTAGTGTCAAGGAAAGGAAAGTGTTACGGTATTTCCTTAGGAAACATTTACATTAATGGCGGCCAGGCTCTTGTTTCCTTTCTTGTCGAGAGGATCGGTGACATGCTAATTCAAGCAAGTTTCTTCCAAGGGTGTGCGTGAGACGAGTCAGCGAGGCTTGAAAGATCTAAGAGGCGTGCGGTGCTTCTTGGAAGAAGCGAGACAAGAAGCAAGAAAGAAGGTCCCTAGAGTGCGTGCTTGGGTTTACGAGATCGGAAGGCTGTTTATGATGCGAGAGGACATCATAGACATGTTCATCCTGAATGCCCGGAGTCGTGAGGGATGCACTCCTTTCCGGCGTGCCTTGAAAAGTTGACAAACCGCTATAAGGTTGGCAAGAAAGTTGAAGCCATCCACCTTGGCCTCCAAGACATCTCAAATAGACGGGAAGCACTTGGAATAAAAAATATTAGGGAAGGAGCAGGCATGAGCGTTCGGCTCGAGATCTTGCGAGGATCACAGGCGGTCAGCTCCTCATCTTGAAAGAACATATTGATGTGGGCACGGAAAATGACGGATAAGCTTGTGAACGGTGATAGGTGAGACAGGCGCGCGTGATTTCCTAGTGGGAATGGGCGGCATTGGCAAAACAACCCTTTAGTAAAGAAAGTCTATAATCATGCACAAGTTGTGAAACACTTTCCAGTTGTCGTGCACGGGCTTATGTGTCCAGATTGTAGACTGAGAGCGTTTATTGAATTATTAAACGGGTTTGTACATCCACAAAGGCAAGTGGAGATGGTGGAGAAATTGCAAAACACGAGATGGGATTTCCCTTCATGGACGTGCGAAGGATAACGAGATATTTAATAGTTACGGATGATGTATGGAGCCTGGCGATTGGAGTTGTCTTGCCAGTGAGCAACGATCCACGATTCCCATGGAAATGTGTTCCGCGATGGGGGTAAGGGCAGCGAATTACTTCTTACAACGACGCCAGGCGTTGCTTTGCATGCGGATGCTCGTTCTATTCGGGAAATGCAACTTCTTCACGAGCAATTTGGGGGCTTGTTTTGTGGGAAGGCATTCATGATCATGTTGATCTTGATGGAGTATCCCGGATTTGGTGCAACTTGGGCGAGATGGTGGACAAATGAAATGAGAAACTACCAGATTATGTAGTAGTATTGGGAGGTTTGTTGTCGGCCTTATGTCACATACGAGAATGGAAGGTATGACAACATTAATGCATATCTTGCTAAAGAAGGCTCCCGAAGCAGATATGTGATCTTGAACTTGACTATCGATTTGCCCTCTTACGAAGCCATGCTTTCTGTAACCTCTTCGAGAAGATTATGTCATCTCCACGAAAACTACTCCTTTTATTGATTCTTTGAAGGTTTTGTTATTTCGACAAGATCGACAAAGCATGAAAGACCGCGGCTGAGATTTGCCGAACAAGTTAATCAATAGAAACTTGATTCAAGTGGTGAGCGAGTGTTAATGCAAGGGTTATGGAATGCGGGTTCATGGCTTCTACCATCCGAGTTGGCTATTGAAAGAGCAAAGCACAACTTCATTGGAACTAATAGTAGCGTAGATCCTCATCTCTCCCCTCCACTAGTTCTTCTCTATTTTCATCAAAATCCGAGTCGACAAGTATTTGTCGACTTTGAGAGGTATCTTCGTGAACAATACTCCTCCATGCAACCGTTCTCTCTTATTTTTTTCATTTGGGGAATTTGTCGAATATCACAAGCCCAGATTTCATGTCGTGCTTAGTACTTAGAGTGCTAGATTTGGAAGGTCCCAGGAATCGAAAAATGTACGAAGTCATGAATTGGGAAGCGATACATTTAAGGTAGGATTGGGCCATACTTGGACTAAAAATGCTTCACTATCACCAAACCCAACTTAAGGAATTTGCAGGACTTTGGATATAAATAATCTTAAGCAGTACCAGATATCATTGGAAGATTACAAACATGAGATATCTTTACACAGGGAGGCGAAGAAGGCGATCCGCTGAAAATTGATACTGGTCCAAAATCTTCAAATTCTATCGGGCATAACCTTCAACCGGTGGATTGAGAATAATTCAAGCAAGTTAACGTCATGAAGAGCAAAGAAAATAGAAAGGAAGATGTGAAGTAGAAGGGGTTGAGTTTTCAAACTCCATTGCCACGCTACATAGTAGTCTTGATCCTTGCCTCAGGCATCAGCTTGAGACTAACGTTCATCCCTTGCCATGAGCTCTTGCCCCATCTCGTAAGTTGGACGCAAGGGCACATGCAAGAATTATTTGAAACCTTTCAATTTCATGATCTTTCTCCAATTGACATTGGAAGAGTGTAGGCTGAGTGTGAATCTCTGCATTTGGAGAAACACGAGTTATTGGCTCTCAGACTAAGGGTTGGATCATATGCGGGAAAAGAGAGGAAGAGTAGAAATTGTTGTGGGGTGACCTTTACTTTGATCTCTGCAAATGGGTTCTGACTCAAAATACTTCAACTTTTGGGGTTGAGCGAATTGGTCTTGTTGAATATATTGAAAGGAGCGATGCCATGGCTTATGCAGCTACAGTTTCATTTGAAAACAGAGATCTTTGGACTTAATGAGCTACTAAATTTGGTAGAGGTAAAAATTCAGTTCTTCTCATTGATGGTTCATCGCATGGTCCATAAAACCAAATTTTCTTTTTGGGGTTTGACGTGGTAACTACCCCATCACCTATCTAATTTTTTGGATCCCTTCATTTACCAATTTGTTGTACTCGATATATTGGTTATCAAATTATTCCAGGTTAAGTGGGTATAAAGAGGGATTTCATATATGTCGTCAAAGGTAAGCCTTGAACTCCCTCTTACCTATTTGGATGGTTTGGGTGTGTATATATGTTTTTTATTAAGCAATTAGTACTTTGATATGGTTTCAATCAAGCCAGGCTATTAATTTTGGCTAATGTAGTCTGGTTTACGGTTGTATTTAGCAATAATGCAATACTTACCTATTAGATTCCAATTACATGCTTCATCATGTGTTTACTTCTCTACATAAAGTTGAGCTATTGATACGTATGTGCTGCCACAGGTCCCTAACATTGGCAAGCTCAGGGCAGAGCTTTGGAGCAGTTAGGCGACTTTCTTGGTGATACATGATGATTTTTGATTGAGGCAGGTGCAATTGAGCATTGACAATGTTCTAGAAAATTTAATGTGCTGCGTAATCAGTTGTATTGCATCAGTTCTGTGTAACAGTCATTTGGATAGTTAGTGATGATGTTTTATTTATCAAAATTTCTAAATAAAGTTGCATCATCTTTATGATGGGCGATATCGCTCACTGTGTCTTAATTGTAGGAATTCATTTGATAATTAACTTTCATATATGTATTTGAGCTTGTCTGTTTTTATCTTGTTCGTGGATTCTATAATGTATTTAAGGTCCATCCTCATAAACTTTTTTCCTAGTGGATGTAAACCGACTCTAATTAATTTCGAGGGTATTCGTTCTTGTATTCGGTGTGTGTTGTGGTGCTTTCTCTTTGGTGGATGCCATCTTTTTGTTCTTGTAATTTACATTATGAAACTTTCATGTATTAAACAAAACTTGGTTGGCTCTTGTGGATACACTACTTATGTTGGGGAGGATATATAGAAAAAGATTATAATGTACTTGGTTTCATTCACTTCTTTGCCCGATTTGCATGATGTAACATAAAGCTCCCTTTGTTGTTGTAAATTAAAGAAAGAAAGGATCAAGAAGCATTCAAAAACGAGATAAGGGCTGCTTGATCACCGAGTTACTTAATTACAAGAATTTAAAAGTAATCAAACAGGCACGGCCCGACTTTCTTGATTCTGAAAATATGGTTGTTGTTCATATTCCCTTCTGAATTCATAAACTTGGCGTCTCAAATATCTAATTGATAGTGGTGCTGGTACATTCTCTGATTCAAGTTTTTCTATTAGAAAAACAAAGATATGGAGTGGGGAAATCGCATTCTTACAAGCTATAATTGCATTGGTCATTACTACACTTCCTTCTTACCCGAACTCCACTTCGCTCCCTACTGCACCTCAACCTCGACCTCTCAATGTTAATAGAAACCAAACTTTACTGCCCATGTAGGTCACTCAGGTATTGCCAAGTAGCTTATCCATCGGATTATCACTACTATTAAACTACAAATAGTAGTATTAACCTACGGTTATACACTCAAACTTGTCTATATCGTCTCTTTATTTTCTAAGCTACCATAAACTCTTCAAGCCCCGTCATGCTTTTGCTTTGATCAACACTCAAACGAGCCCGCAAGAATTTTCCACAATTTGTTGAGTCTCAAGTATGGTGAGATGCTATGAATATTGAGTTTACTGCAAGCTTTGGAGAGCAATGGTGCACAGTCGCGGTGCTCTTTTCTTTAGGAAGCAACCCGTTTGGATGTAAATAGGTGTATAAAATAAAATTATAAAGATGATGGCAGGTGGAAGCGCGATACAAAGCTCGCCTTGTAGCAAAAAGGTACACACAAAAGGAAGGTATTGATTTTCTAGATACTTTTTCCCTTCTATCTAAACTAGTTACTATGAAACTTTTGCTCTCTTTGGCTGCCATTTTCAGTTGGTCTCTCACTCAACTTGATGTGATAAATGTGTCCCTCCATGGAGATCTCATTGAGGAAGTCTATATGAATATTCCGCTAGGTTATTCTTGCCAAGTACTACAAGAAAAAAAAAAGAGTATACGGTGACATTTATAATAAGTCGTCATAAATAGAAGGTGTCGTTACAACATAGCGTCATCCTATCCATTGACACCATAGAGTGTACCAATGGGTGACACATTTGGAAGTGACATCAAAATAAATTAATTGGTGATACATTTGGAAGAAACAATTGCAAAATATGTTAACAAACACAAAGTAGAAAACAGTTTGTCATTCTTTAAAATATAAAACATAATGTTTTCAAAATATTTTTAATTTGTTCTAATATTTAATTGTTTCAAAAGTAATATATAATTGAGACGTCTGATGCCTTTGGGTGCAATCGAACAGACGATCTGTTATCTTGTGCTTTGTATACGCATCTTTGACACTTTCTCATAACAAGGTCTACGGATCATGGTAAGCATGATCGGCGATGCTAATCACGAAACCTCGTGATCCCACATGCACCCAATCTTGTAAGCAAACTTTATATCCGATTTTTTTTTTTTTTTTTGTCCTTGTTAAAAGCATGATATTCTGTATTAAATTCAAATGTTAAAGGTTGAGCTTTTAAAAGAGTTTGTTTGTTTGCTGGTATCGAGCCAAGGGTCACAGGTTGACCACTTTTTTATAATTTATTCCCTCATTTGTTAATTTGAAATTTCATTGAGAAATGTATTTAGTTTCATTTAACTCTCCATGTGTGGGTATGGGACTACGTGAAATATGGTATTAAAGACATGATATTTATATTAAGCCAAAATCCTAAAAACATTTTTGAAGTTGCTCGTTTAACCATCTGTATTTTTTGTTTGCGGAATCGTTGCATGCATTATATATATAGGATGGACATATTAATAATATCTCAATGAACTTTTGAGATCCCTTCAATCAGGGGATGACAAAAAAGTACATAAAAATATCAAAGGATATTGTCGATCGACTCCATGCCTTTTTATACATATTGCTTGTTTGCGAAAAAGCGCTATTTTATTTGATTCTGATATGAACTTAGAGGTTTCTTACATGAGGAGTGACCACTGCAGAACATGCGTCAGAACAATCCCTTTCCCTCTTCACAAAGAAAGTTCTTTTTGAATTTTCAGAAACCATACTACATGCATGCATCACCTTAAAAGGAACCACAACAAATATATAAGACTATACAACGATTGATCGGTACTTCATTCGGGAGCTTCGATTGGACTAATTAATTAGAGTAAGAACTCCTAACCCGAGCTTTAGCCATGTCTAATCATTGGTCATGATCTAGCTTCCTTTCGAGAAAATATCTCTTCCTTCCTTTAGAAAAGAGCTAAATTGAGAGCCTGCAGTGAGCTCTTTAATGTTGAACTTTGTCGCTGCGTGCTAATTAAGCTAAAGTAATTAAACATGAATTACATGTATGGGAATCTAATAGTAGTGAGGATCGATCTTGTTATGCAAATTAAAGAATTACTAGTAATAATACTTGGCCATGGCGAATAACTAGCTAGCTACGGCTGGGCGGTGAAATCACATTGAGCGACCCAGTAAAAACATATATCTAACATATGCACATCCAGCAGGTTGAGAGGGAGTTCCAGGCTTACCTTTTTTACGGCGTAGCCATAATTCATTGGCATCATTTCTGGGTTGTCTGAAAAAAAATAGAAAAGCCAAGACAAGATATGTTCGTGGTTAAAAGAACAATAAAAATAATTGAGAAAACAAAAAATCAATATTACATTAATGTTGAAGAGATGTAATTTAAGTTATTTTAACATCCACTTACTTTGTTGGAAGCGAGTTATAGTGCCATCTTCCTAGTATGGATTGGATAGAGAAAAACATTCGCCTTGGTTTTTTTTTTTAATTGGTTCTGCTCATATGCTATTAATACTATCACATGCATGTGCAAAAGTAATGAAATTAAAAAGATCATGGCATAAAAGACTCAATGTGTACAAATTCAAGAGGGGGGAGTAGTACGGTGTTAAAGATCCCACACCAATATAATAAGACATAAAAAATTGGAAATTGATTAAATTAAAGTAGATTGGTGAAATTATGGTTACCATGAGCGATCCCGATCAAGGCCTGTGTGAAATAACAACCTATGTGGTTCGTAGCTGCAGAAAAATGTAAGTTTTCGGCTCCACCAAATTTGGCGATATCAACTCAAAGATCCTTGTTTGAAAAATTACATTGTAGTTTGCATAAGCCATGGCATTGCTCCTTTCTCTATATTCAGGATTGATCTGATTATAACTCGAAAGTTGAAGTACTTTTTGAGTTGAGGAAACCCCATTTCTGAAACATGCATTTCGTTTCAAGATATGATTCAGCCCTTAGTCTCGAGTCAACAATTTGTGACTTCTCGAAATGGGCATGGGATCCTGATCTAGCTGCAATCAATGTCGATTATGAAGAAGGTTGGAGGAAATTGAAAGGTTCGAGAGCGGTTTGCATGTGACCCTTTATGTCTGACTTAGAGATAGAGGCAGAGTCCATGGCAAGGGACGGAAGCGAGACTCCTACGTGCCTTAAGGTGCAGGGATTTGAGAACTTCGTAGCTTAGCGATGGACTTCAAAACTCGGCCCCCCTCTACCGGCTCATATCTTCGCCAATTTCGGTTCCCAGACAAGTTAACTTGCTTGAATTGTTACTGTATCATTATTTTGAAGGTTTATGCGATAAGACTTGAAGATTTTAATGTCAATTTTAAGTGGAATATCATCCTCTTGCCCTTCCATGTAAAGATATCTCATGTTTTGAATCTTCATATCACATTTGGAACTTGTTTAAAGTTGTTATCATCCAATCATCTTGCAAACTCCTTAGGTTACTTGATGGATAATTAGGCGTTAAGACCGGGTATACTTGTAATCCCAGTACCTTAAATGAATTAGTGTCCCGACTATACTTGGTAGACTTTTCTGCCTCTACACGCTTCCAAATCTAGCACCACGAGGAACTTTGAAGCATTTTCAATGAAATCTAGTTAGAAATTCTACAAATTTGTACCACTAAATTGAAAAACAAGAGAGGCGTAGGTATGGAGTATTGTGTTCAACGAGGAAGCATACCTCTCCATGTCCAAGAATAAATACTTTAATCGAGGTGGCATTTAGATGAAAATAAAGATGAATTACTGGTGGAAAGGGATAGAAAGAGAAAGAAGGATACAATATCATGAGTTAAAAGTTTTGCTCTTTGGCCTTTCTAATAGCCAACTCTCGCATAAGGTCATGAACGGAGCGTTCGACCATGGCACTCATTCTTACCACTTGAATCAAGTTTCTATTGATTAATTCATTCAAATGAAGCCTCGGCAGTGACTTTCATGCTTTGTTGATCGACATGTGACAGTACTAAAACCGGCTGATCTGAAAGAGCAGTTTTCTTGTGGAGATGACATAATCCTCTGGGAAGAGGCTTAAGTGTAGAAAGCATGGTTTCAAATAAGAGGGCAAATCAATGTAGCTCAAGTTTAGCACTGTTATTACTCCCGTTTGGTAGCCTTCTTTAGTAAGATACTCATTAATGTTGTCATGTACTTTCGTCCATTTTGTAATTGACATATTCTCAAGCCAATGAGCCTCGATACTACTATGGCTTCTTGGTAAGCCATTACATTTTATTTTCATCTCTAAGCAGGATTCACGAATCTGGGGATCTATCGGCATCCAACATGATCGAGAATGCCTTAGACAAAACAAGTCCGGCTTCTTTTGTTTGGAAAGAGTTGCATTTCTGGGAGTAGAGCAGAGCATGCGCATGCGAAGCAACATCCTTGTCTCGAGTTGTGAGAAGTAATCATTTGTCGTTACCCCCATCGGGGAACACATCTCAGAGCAATCGGGATCGTTCTTTGCTCACTTTTGCAGAAACGATTCGATCTCTACAGCTCCGTACATCATCGGAACATCAAATAACTTCTCCTTAGGATGTTCATGAAGGAAATCCCCAATTAAGCTCTTGCAATTTCTCCACCATCTACGGATTCTTCTTTGATCTTTGTGGATGTAAAACCAATTTGTTAAATAATCTGCATATAAACGTCTCTAGATGCAATCTTGGGACACATAAGCCCGAGGCATGACGATGCAGGCACTCCACAACTTGTGTATGATTATAGACTTTCTTAGCAAGGGTTGTCTTGCCAATACCCATTCCACTAGAAATCGCGGCGTCTTTGGTCTCCAGCGATCGGCTGGTTCACTAGCTCATCCCTTGTACGGCCTGACAACATGTTCTTGGGCGTGAGGAGTAGGCAGATCTTAGACCTGCGGCATCTCGTTACGGTACGAGCGGCTGGTTCCTTCTCCGATATTTTTTTATTCCAGAGCTTCCCGTCTATTTGAGATGTCTAGGAGGCCAAGTTGTAAGGCTTCAATTTTCTTGCCAACCTTGTAGCGGTTTATCAACTTTTTGAAGACACGCCCGAAAGCGGTTTCTCATACATTTACGTCGACGTCGGGATGAACATGTCTATGATGTCCTCACCATCGTAAGCGACTTCCCGGTTCCAGAAACCCAGTTGCACACTCCTCACATCTTCTTTACTTGCTTCTTGTCAGCTTCCTCCGGGAAATAGCGCATCGCCTTGATATCTTTCTGACTTCTCCACTTGCTCAGCACCTTGAGAAAAGTAGCCTCTTGAATGAGCTTGTCACCCGACCTTTCATGACAAAGAAACCAAGCCTCTGTCGCCATCCTAATTGTGCTCTCTCTTAGTGACTTCCCTTGACAGATGAAACTGATTCTCTCAATCCATAAGGAAATACTCAAAAATTTTGGAGCTATAACATACAAAAAGTAAGCAGATGGTTTGAAATTCCCTTCGATTAAAGGATGGGAAAAACTTTATTATGATATGTAAATGACAGAGAAGCATGAGCTGGACTTAATTTAATCCGATCTTGATCACCCATAATATAATTAATATTTAACATGAGAGAAAAATAGCTTTGGTCACAAAATATATCTATTAGTAATAAAATTTAACAATTGTCTCATAAGCAATAAGAATTCAAGTTTCATCCACTAATTTCGATATGCAATATAATAAACTTAGCCAATTGCTTTAAAAGAGAAAAAATAATCTGAGATTCAGCAACATAAACCAAAGCGAGTCGATAAACAAAAGAACAAATCAAAAATTTGATAAACCAAGCAGGATAAAGAGAGTCTGAAATAACATAAATGACCTAAATGGATTTCAAATAAACAAAAGAAAAGCTTGATGCAATTTGGGCCAAATCAAACCACAATGGGGAGGAAATGTGGGATTCAAGCAATCAAGCCGGTTGTCTGAGATTCAAGATGCCATAAATCTATTTCATAGTATTCATAGAAATTTATTAGATTTCCATTTTCATCCCCTAATCTCCACTCAAATATTTGTTCTACTTCCTTAACTTAACTTCATTGTTCATTCATTATGAATGATAATATTATCGACCCACAAGCAAAAAATAGAATAAAATCCTAATTCATTAAACTTACCTTCTCGGGATTTTAGTTTGCTTAGCCATAAATTTGCTAATCCACGCCTTGTCTATCATTATCAGGCTACGATCCACGGCTTTCTTGTGACGATGTTGGCGGTTATATGACTCCCGCGACGGAAAATACTTTAGGAAAGGGAGAAGAAGGGGTAAAGGTGATTAGGGCCTGATAGATGGAGATTTGAAGAGAGCAAAATACGATCAGATCTCTTCACAAGTGGTGGTCTCCAGCGATGATGTCACGGAGAAACCCCTGTATAGAATAAGGAAGAGAAGAAGGTAAGGAGAGATTAGGGCGAATAGCTGAGATTTGAAAGGAAATAAATTAAATAAAGGATCCATCGATGTCAAATGTGAGATGTCACAACATCTCGGCGATGTGTGATCGCCCTTTCTCTACTCCAGTTGCCACTTTTTCCATATATATATATATATATATATATATATATATATATATATATATATATATATATATATATATATATTCTTTCCATACGTATGTTTCCTCATATACTCGACCACATATAGGGTTTCAAAATTCGAAACATTCTTCAAAAAGGCTTCAAAATTTATTTCGAATACGAGGATATCGAGGCGTAAAATCTTGTGTCCTTTCATTTTTCTCTATTTATGTTTTTGTGTGATTTGGCTAGCACGATCCGATGCCGGGCGCCAAATTTGGATTAAGGGGATTGAATGGAAGATGAAGATCAACGCTATTAGAAATTTTGGTTTTCGATCTTTTCCCTTTGGAAAGCGATATTGTATGTTAGAGCCATCGACAAAAAACAATTGATGGAGAAGGAGAAGCATCTTAAAATATAAAGAGTGGCAAGCGAATTGTGATGCGATTTGGAGATCTATCGCGGTATGGGATCGGATATTCCATCATGGGGCTGATGTTTGTCCTTTTGGAATCTTAGCCTTTGTTTAAAATTCCCTTTAATTCAATTCCTTTCTCCATTAATCAATATAGCAAAGAAATATATATTTGAATTTACCTATGTCGATACTTTCTAAGACATTAATTTTATACTACAATGTATAACATGTCTTTGCTGCTCTTTTATATTCTATCTTAAGACAATGAAATTTTATTAGGATTTAATGAATGTGGTTCCCATTTGGTGGGAAGTTTTGGTGCATGGATGATTACGGATGTGCCATTTTTTAGATTATATGTTTTGGGCATATATTCATCCCAAGGCTTGTTTGAGTTTTTAGGAGGATGGTGCCTATTATTTCATGTTTTTGGTCTATAGCTTTTGCAATCAAATAATGTGAGTTTTACTGGTTGCATGTGAGACTTCTTAGAGACTTCTGAGATCAAATGATTTGGAGCATGACTAGGCCTATTGCATGTATACAATGTTGTGCAACCATGGAGGTTATTTTGCCACAACTAGGAGGCCTATTAAGTAAAACAATATGGAATCTTTAGATTTTTTGAGCATATAACTAGTGGTTGGGCCATTTTTCTTTAGGACTCCCGAAAGTTTAGGATGGAATAATATATATATATATATTACAAAATGTGAAAAATAAAATCTTTGTTTTTATAATTATTGATTGATGGTTTATGGCCTTAGGTGGTTTCCAATATGTCTAGCTTAACCTGATTTATAAACTTTGAGATGTTTCTCGAAACTACTTCACCTTGCTGGATTGTGTCCTTAATTCTTTTATTCCTTTGGATTAAAGTAGGTTGATATGTGTGTTTGTTCGGCTTGGCTTTGAACTTCACCAAGTTCACCTTACTCCCCCCTTGTCTTCTCTTAGAAAAAACTCTTTTGAAGATTGTATACTGAAACAAACAACTTTTGTTCCATCGTGTTATAAATTGATATCAAAATTTCTTTAAAGATATCACTCTGACAAACACACATTAGATTTAGCCTCGAAGCTTGCCTAACAAAGTTCACTTCTTATGAGTTGGATAACATATTTTCAAGTGAGAAAGATAAGGCTCTTTGTTAGTCCATATCCCATATCACGTGCCTTAATTGACTTGGATTGGACTTTGTTTAACACTTAAGCAGTAGTCTCATGTGCATACAACCTTTAAGTAGCTAAATTAAGATGTCTGCCCATCATAAACCTCCTCCAAGTTCGACGAGTTTGGTTTGTCATTTCACCACACTACTTGGTGCGGTGTGTAAGGTGGAGTCCTTGGATAAAGTTTCATTATTCTAGAGATCAACTAAAAACTCTTGGCTTAAGTATTCGCCACTTGGCTTAAGGTGGAGCTAAGTGTGTAACCCGATAATTAACCATCACTAACTTGATTATAATACGATTTTCCAATAACATTTTGTTGCTTCACGTTCTAATAAATTATAATTCGATAGTTGAAAATTGACTGTAACCAAGCAGCTGCCAATTAATAAATTCATCATCTATTATTATTTTCAGTATAAATTATTGTTATTTAAAAAAATTGTTATTACTCTTAATAATACCATCATCATCTAACATCATCCTTATATCCTTGTGCGATTGTGCAGCATAGGAGTTGGGCGTGTTATAGGTGTGTGGAATTATATAAAAACTTATTAGAATGTTTGGCCGGTAGGAACTCAACTCCCATACACACCCTCAAGTTTGTATGAATATATTACTATAAGTTTATTATTTCTATATTTGATCAACTTCTACAAGAATAGTAATGTATAATTATACTCATAAGAAATCAATTATAGTTATTCACACTTTTTTCACATACACACAACGAGCGCATATGCGCGTAACACCTCTCTCTCTTTCACACACACACACACACACTCCCCTCCTTGAAGTCAGATCTACATTGTTGTTTTACGCACCAAGCCATGGCATCCACGTCTTTCTATGTATTCAAATTGGCCAATCATTTCATTAACCCTAAAAGTTGAAGTAATTTGAATCAATCTTTCCTAAAGAATAAAGTTGCAATCTCTTTGGTATGATCAATGACCGCAATAAAAATAAGGAAAAACCTGAAGATTTGTATGAACCGCGAGGAAAAGCCACGGGTAGATAAAGAAAACTTCACTATCAATTTAAGAGAGATACAAAGTCTTGTGAGATAGGGAATAAACCTTTAATGTGTTTATATAGCAAAATATCCAAGGCATAAAGGTCTATCTTTGCGAGGGCAAGTCCCGCCTCCTTAAGAGAGATCAATTAAGGGCTATAGGCTTGGAAGCAACGAGCTAGCCTCTTCTTCTCCCTAGCAGATTCTAATTTTTCTCAAGCTTTTTCTTTTAATAAAGTCGCGCATGACCTTCGAGTTGGACATAACCCCAAAACCAAATTTGGGTCACAAAACAACAATCTCCACCTTGACATGAATTTTCATCATACAGAAAAATGCTAACGAACTCTATATCTCAAAACAAGATCAAAACCATATTCATCTTCCACAACAAAGCCCTATAGGGCAAAACTTAACAATAAGTCCACGAGTTTGAACAATGCACAAACTTGGCTATAGGAAGTGACTTAGTCATCATGTCTACAAGATTGTCTTGGGTTCCAACTTTACTCACAGCAACGTCACCACGAGCAATAATCTCATGCACAAAATGATACCTCACATCGATATGCTTCGTCCTCGTAAAACATCTTATCTTTGGTGAAATAAGCACTCGCTATCCTGAACAATGTCTTGTCTGCTGACTTATCATAGCTCCCCAAACAATCCCTTCAACCAAAGGCCCTTTTTACAAGCTTCTCTAACTACCATGTACTCTACCTCTGTGGTTAATAGAAAGCTGCGTGGTAGAAGAGTAGCTTTACAACTAATAGCCTGACCTCGATGGTGAACACGTATCTGTGGGGATCTCCGGCTATAATTAAGTCAATACCGCAACTCCATCTACAGTCTTACGAACTACAAGCAAACACTACGGATCACGCTAGTATCATGATCCGCAGGCGCTTTCTAATGTTCCTTTATAGGTTTTCCATATACTTTGGTATTTGCGCTAGCGCATAGGCCAAATATGGACGCGAACACACCATGGCATACATCAAAATAGCCTGACACTAGAATGTGGTACTCTAGACATGTAGTCAACCTCCTTATCTGACTGTGGACATAGGATAGATGAAAGTCTGAAATGAGCTGCAAGTGGAGTAGTAACAAGCTTTGCATTCTGCATGTTGAACCTACGAAGCACCTTTTCAATATATTATTTCTGACTCAAGGATAACCTTCTTGCCACTCTATCCCTCAGAATCAACATCCCAAGAATCTTCTAGGTTGCTCCCAGATCTTTCATCTCAAACTTATTATTAAGTAGCGCTTTTACAGTTCTTATATTTTCTTTACTCTTGGCTACGTAGCATCATCATCAATATATAAGAGTAGATCTGAAGTGACTCATCATTGCATCGTTTGAGAGTAGACACAACTATCAAAGCTACTCCTCTTAAAATCATGAGAGATCATGAATGAATTCTCTTATACCGTTGTCTAGGAGACTGTTTCAAACCATAAAGAGACCTCTTAAGTAAACAAACATAGTCCTCCTCACCTGAAGCTGTAAGCCCTCTGACTGCTACATATAGATGTCCTCCTCAAGCTCCCCATGTAAAAATGCAATCTTCACATACATCTGCTCAAGTTCATAATCATGAAAAGCCACAATCCCAAGCAAAGCTCGAATTGAGCTATGCTTCACCACTTGAGAGAATACATATGTGAAGTCAATACCTGGAATCTGACATAACCTTTTGCAACTAGTCTTGCCTTATACCTTGCATTCTCAACTCCCCGTGTGCCTTCTTTCTTCTTGAACACACATTTTGCATCAGATGGATTTCTTCAGGTAGCCTCACCACGTCTCATGTCTCATTTTTATGAAAAGGACTCTATCTCTTCTTAAACGACAATCATTCACTTACCTTAATCATTGCAACTTACTGCCTCTTCATAATTGGATGGCTCTTCATTGGACTTAATATTATCTACTACACTCAAGGCATATGCAACCAGATCAGCTTCACCATATTTATGTGGTGGCTTAATGAATCCTCCTCTCTACATCTCTATGATAGAATCTTTGTTGCTGGAACTTCAAGATTTGTAGGAGCACTTTGCTCATCTAAATTGGGAACCAAACAAGTCTAAAACTCCACCTGTTTATCAACTCTCTACACAGTCTCAACACTAGAGTCTTTAGAAGCTAAGACCTGAATCATGGAAGTCTCATAAAAAATCACATCTTTGCTAATTTCCAATTTCTTTGTTTACGAACACCACAATTTATAGCCTTTCACACCAGATTTATAACCAAAGAAATATACACTTCATTAATCTAGGTTCTAACTTCCATTATCAACATGGGCATATGCAAACATCAAAATTTAAATTTGAATAAGTAAAGACTACTAGACCATACCTCTTAGAGAATCTTCTTCTCTATAGCAACTAAGGGAGGAAACGATTGATCGGAAATACCATACGAGTGGATGTGACTTTGCCTAAAGACTTATTGAGCATTAGAGCATGCATATGACCTTCTCCATCAAAGTCCTATTCATACGCTCAAGCTACACCATTATGTTGTGAGTCGATGAAGCGTACGATGTCTAATAATTCCTAACTTCCTTGGAAAGAGTGTTAAACTCATGAAAACAAAACCACAACCCATTATCAGTGCGAAAACACTTCACCTGCCTCCCTGTTTGCTTCTCAATCATTGTCTTCCAATCCTTGAATGTTGAAAACACATCACTTTCCTGTTTCAAGAAGAATACCCATACCTTAAGTGAGAAATTATTTATGATTATCAACATAGAAGTAGTACCTCCATAGAAGAGACTTTTGCGAGGTCCCCCAAGGTTTGAATGTAGATAGTCAGCGGCTCCTTTAACTTATGAATTAAGAAGAAAGTCCCAACTACCGACATGTTTATCGAAAACACAATGCTCACAAAGCGTAACTTGCTTGTTTTACGCCCATCTAGAAGTCCTATTCTGCTCGACTTTGCCATATAAGTTTTCCTCCTTGTGTCCAGGCGCATGTGCCAAAGTCTCGTATATCATCCTCTAATAATGAACGAGATGCAACAACAACATCTCTTGTAACAGTAGAACCTGCAGAACATATAACATGGTTGTGCTGATGACCCCTCATCTGTAGGGTTCGCTTCTTTATAATCTTCAAAACTCCACCTTCACTAGTGTATTTGTACCCTTTTCTTCAAAGAGTACTTAGGGATATCAAATTCCTTTTCAAATCAAGAAAATGTCGACTTATCACCAGAGTACAAACTCTCCATCAAACATCTTAATCTGGCTTGTCCCAATACACCTTTATCTTACAAGATGCATTGTTACCTATCAAAACCATACCTTTATGCACAGGTTCGTATGTAGAGAGTCAGTCCCGATTAGGAGTCATGTGAAGCGTGCAGAGAATCTAAAATCAATTTCACCGGCTCTCAAATCATGTCTGTATGACCAAAAAGTTCTCCATTAGTATGATCTGATTCCGCGACGTGGCCTCGCAGTTTTCTAAGATTTCTCTCCTTGTTTTTTCCCAAATTTCTTCTCCTTATTATGCACGACTTGAAACCTCCTTGTGATGTGACCTTTTCTTGCAGTAATTGCAGTTTTATTAAATTCACAGTTTTGACCTTTTCCTCTGTTCTTCACGAATTCTTCTCTTGTGACCTACACATGTACAAATAGGCTATCTCCATAAGCTTGAGCCCTACATTTTTTCTTGTTCTCCTTAGAAAACATAGCCCCATAGACTTCATTTTGGGTTAGGGTATCACGACTATATAAAATCGTATCTCTGAAAGTCGCATACAAATTAGGAAGCGAACACAACAACATTAACCCTAGATCTTCTTCTTTTTCATATTTAACCTCCAAAGTTTTTAGATCTGCAACAATTTCTTTAAAGGTCATAAGATGATCTTCTAAAGGCGTCATATATCTGGTGTGAATACAATCATTTGCTTGAGTACAACTTACTCTTAAAATTTTAAGTCATACTGACTCACCAACTTCAGCCATAACTCATCGGTAGTCTTCTCCTTCAAAACGTCTTGTAGAATCTAATTCGATAAATGAAGCTGAATTTGAGATAGTGCTTTATAATCCTTACGTTCTTTCTTCTCTTTTGTCAACGATGATGGCATCTTGTCATTTCCCAACATTTCATCAAATTCATTTGCGCGAGCCTGACTGTCTTAACTTGCCTGACGAAAATGCGAGTGCTTGCAATCCAACAAGAATTTGTTCATGGTTGTCATTGATAAAATCGGAAAAACCTAATGGCTCTAATACTTGTTATGATCAAAGGCACGATAAAAGAAATACGAAAAATAAGGAAAAAAACGTAGATTTCACGTTGAAACCGCGCGGGACAAAGCCGCGAGCGCGACGCGGTATCGATTTGAGAGAAATTACGAGTGTGACGGATAGATAATAAACCTGGCTGTGTTTATATACTTGAAAATACGCACGGCGTAAGGTCGCGTCGCATGAGGAGCGAAATTACATACCCGCTAGGATCGGTTATGGGCTGCTGGGGTGGGTCATATATCGTAGGTCGATGGTGGAAAAAGAACCAACTTTAGGTGTAACAGACTATTATTTTATTATTTAAATAAATGTTTTGACATGAAAATATAAGTTATGAGTTCATAACCTCTTTTTTAAAAACAAATATTGATTTTAGTTCATCCTTCAAGTTTATGTTAAATTTAACTCTTCGTGAGAAATGTCATAAGTGCTAAAATTTTGATATAAAGAAAAAATATCATTGTTAAGGCGTAATTGGTAACTCTTGTGCCTTTTTATCCGGGAATTAAGTTGACAACCGTCGGCCTGCGAAAACCTGTGGATATCGAGTGTCTCAATATCACACTCATTTGTCTCATATATTGAGACCAATTTCTGCATATTTAATTCCCAAATATACAAAAATATATGATAGACTATTTGTCAGCGGTCCAGATTCGATCGCTTTTATCTGTAGGTATACATGTTACCTTTCGAATATAATATATAGTAAAAAACAAAACAAAACAAAGCCTCATCGGCTTTCATCCATATGCGGTCCATATGCGTTCGACCCAGCTGCGTCGGACCTTGTACTGAAAGGGGGTCTACGACGAGTGGCAGCGCGAGTGAAATGAGCTCTGCGAGAATTTCTTTCGTCTAGTCTTGCGTGCAATGAGTCGCGCAGCAATCACGCTCCCAAGTCCAGTCATGCGTGAGATGTCGTATGTGAGTGCGTGAAATGTCGTCGTGCCCACTATCGAGTCATTTCCGCATTTCGCCGCGTCGCGTATGTCGAGTGTGAAACCGTCGTGGTATCACCAGATGGTAAAGTGTATCGAGGCGCCGTCGGTGCCAGTACGATGCAGTCTTGGAGTAGGCGGCCGTCACTGGATTAATCCACATTTCACTATCATGTGACCGAGTGCATGTGATGTCGTGGTAGGTATGTGTAACGGATGACGGAGACTTTTTCGGATCAGCGCGCGGTCTGCTGTGCATTTAGGCTTTTTCGCGGGGGGTTAACGGTCGCCAACTGCTTTCCGCCAATAGTAGCATTATTTATATTTATTTATTTTATTTTATTTTTTAACCGTTAGACATACATTGGACGTTGTCGAAATGCAATTTCGCTACTAGGTAAATCCAGCGATGATGATGGGTGGCGCATGCCGAATGCGCGTGCGTATGTCGCGATGTCGCGTGCATGCGTCTTAATCTTGCGTGCGAGGTTCGTGTTACATGTGATCATGTATTCTGTGGAACATTCTACTCAATCGTACTTCATGCCAAGTCTCGTAATAGCATATATAATTAGCGTCCAGGTATGTTAATACATTTAAATACACATATATTAACATATCTGACACATATTCAGCATGTTATTAAGTGTATGATAGCAACGAAAACGACATAAAATAACCATTCTCGGCCGTAATAAAATCACAGACTTAGTCCAGAAATTTTAGTCTCTATTTTAACGACTAAAAATTTAGCCACAAACATGGCCCGAAAACTATCTCGAAGAACAATTCCCCATAAAATCCATAGCAGTCCGGCTTCGGTCCCGGACTTATCACCCATGGATACGGTAGCCCCCAACACCGGAATATATATATTGCAATTTTGCAGTTTTGGACAGCGGTCCGGAAATCAAAACCCAGCCTCAAAATCGTCGTGAAACGTCCAGAAAACACACTTGCGATTAAGTCTAACATGCATTTTCCAACAGTCGAACAAAAAATTCGGCGGATCTGACCTTCAAAACGATCTGGTATTGAAAAATAGTCTCATGGCGAAAACTTCGGTCCTATGGTGGATCTGACCCACCACGGCCATTCTGTGTAATAAAAAGGCGGTAGGAGCCTGCCTCTTGGGCGTGAAGCAGCACGAATCCTTCACGTTCTTGAGTATACTCGTGGCGCCGTAGAATAGACCAACTTTGGTGCTCGAGTCTGCCGGCTCGCGGCAATGAGCTGCTTTGTAAAGTGAATGACTTTCACTTTTTTCTTTTCTCTTCTTCTTGCCTTGCCTTTTGTTCATACGCTTTCTCTTCGGCTTATTATTATTTTTTTATAACTGCTCTCCAGTATGTGGTTCCCCAGATATTTTTGAATTTAAACTCGTTTGCCTCTTCTTATCCTTTATTGCTGCTTGTTTGTTCGATTCTTGCTTCTTGTTTTTATAACTACCGTTCTTTTCTCTCATTCTCATCTTTTTTGGGCGCGTGACCGTATGGGTCGAAAGGAGGCTTCACTCCTCATTCTTATAAATGCAATTGTTTTTAAGCTTGTTTTTCATTTATTTTTAACATTAGATTTATTGCGTCGTATGAGATGTGAGGTTAAATGTGGCGCGCATTCACTTGCATACGTGGCTTTTTGTCGTAATGTCATTTCCAACGTTAGGTTTTACGTAGCGTCGCGCAGTCGTGTGCGTGTGTCGGCCGCATGTACCGAAAAATGTAAAATTCCCGAGTTAATGCCGGAATCGACGAGGGTCGATGGGGTAGGCATGTTCGAGGCGATTCGAGCGGTGATTCGTTTAAATCGTCGAGATACAGAAAATTTTAAGTTTTAGCGCATCTTTATTTCGATAAAATTATCGTTTCTTTTTTAAAAAAATGAAATTTCTCGGGTTCTGACTATTTGCTTCATTTTAGCAAAAGTCGCAACGTCATTATGGCTTTTAAACAGTTTGTTTTATATTAAAATGAGAATCTCTTTTATGTTGTATAATTACATGACATGGAGAGACCAAATTGAGTAAACTTGAAGAATTGGCTAAATCAATTTTATTAAAAAAAAGAGTTTACTTTGACACATATATATGAAAATAAGGTAGTTAAGACTTTTAGCTAGATAAGAACATTCATATGGTAGTTGAACATATCATAAGACTTTTAGATAGATAAGAACATTCATGTTATTGTTCTGAGATGAGTATGAGCACATGATCTATAACAAATGTGAAGAGATTTTTATGGCCGCTTCAACCACTACCCATCACCCGTGGTATAATGTACAGCTAGCAACAAGCTTCGGTAATGGCTTTCAATATCATCTAGATTCAGCGATCATCAAAATAAATTTTAATTCAATTATTGGAGATTGACTCTCAAGCGAAATGGGCAATTAATAACTTCATCAACCTATATATTATAATATAATTTTCAATAACATTTTGTTGCTTCGAGTTTTAATAAATTATAATTCAATAATTGAAAATTGACTATAAAGCTAGCCAAGCAACCAATTAATAACTTCATCATCTATTATTATTTGCAGAATAAATTGTTGTTATTTTTAAAAAAATATTTTTTTCTTATTACCATTGTCATCATCTAACATCATCCTTGTCATCGTCACCATCATGCATTAATTGTGATAAGTGTAATTAATGGACGTGTTGGTATGTATAGATTATGTGTCACAAGCTTATTAGACAAATATCTAAATCAATAGTAACTTACTCTAATATCCACAAGTTTGGATGAATATTACTGTTAATTTATTATTTCTATATTTGATCAAGTTCTTCAATAATAGTCATTTAAAAAATTATTATTTTTCTTAGTACCATTGTCATCATCTAACATCATCCTTGTCATTGTCACCATCATGTATTAATTGTGATAAGCGTAGTTGATGGATTTGTTGGTATGTACAAATTACGTGTCACAAACTTATTAGGCAAATGTTTTAATCAATGGTAACTTAATCTGACATCCACAGTTTGGATGAATATTATTATGAATTTATTATTTCTATATTTGATCAAGTTCTACAATAATAGTCATTTAAAAAAATATATTATTTTTCTTATTACCTTCGTAATCATCTAACATCATCCTTGTCATCATCACCATCATACATTAATTGTGATAAGCGTAGTTGATGGACGTGTTGGTATGTATAGATTATGTGTCACAAACTTATTAAGCAAATGTTTTAATCAATGGTAAATTACTTTGACATCTACAAGTTTAGATCAATATTACTATGAATTTATTATTTCAATATTTGATCAAGTTCTACAATAATAGTCATTTAAAAAAATATTATTTTTCTTATTACCATCGTCATCATCTAACATCATTCTTGTCATCGTCACCATCATGCATTAATTGTGATAAGCATAGTTGATGGACGTGTTGGTATGTACAGATTATGTGTCACAAACTTATTAGGCAAATGTTTTAATCAATGGTAACTTTAACATCCACAAGTTTGGTTGAATATTACTAAGAATTTATTATTTCTATATTTGATCAAGTTCTTCAATAATAGCCATTTAAAAAATATATATTACTTTTTCTTATTACTATCGTCGTCATCTAACATTATGCTTGTCATTGTCACCATCATGCATTAATTGTGATAACCGTAGTTGATGGAAGTGTTGATAGTATACAGATTATATGTCACAAACTTATTAGACAAATGTTGTTTTAATCAATGGTAACTTACTATGACATCCATAAGTTTGGATGAATATTACTATGAATTTAATATTTCTATGTTTGATCAATTTCTACAATAATAGTCAGTGGCGAACCTAGCAAAGGCTTTGGAGAGGGCAAATGGCCCCTCAAATTTTGGAAAAAAAAAAATTTATATTAGCTGTTTAATTCAAAGTAATATTAAACTATTAAAGTAATTTGTCCTTTGATTTGCCCCTCCTCCTAAAATTAATCTAGGTAATGTTTGGTTCTAAATAATGTGAGAAAAACATGGAGGAAAAAAAAATGAAAGAAAAGTAAAAATAGAGTTAAATCTTACGTATTATTTTTACGTTAACTCATTAATATAACGATTAAATAATTTAAGAATTGGTAAGTTTGTAAGTAATTTTATTTATATTTGATTTTCTTTAGGGCTATGTTTGGGTCCCGGTAAATTTGAGGGAAAATCAAAGGAAAAAAAAAGTATAAAGGAAAAAAAAATGAAGGAACATAAAAATAAAATTAATTTCTATATAATATTTTTATTTGCTACCTCATATCAAATTTATTTATTTAAACTCATCAATATAAATATTAAATAATTTTAAAATACTTAAATTTATAAGTAACTTTATTTATATTTAATTTTTTTGGAATTTTTTTTAATAAGCAATCAAACAAAAGAAATTTATTTTCATTATCATTTTTTTCTTTCATTACTATTTTTTGAGAATCAAACATAACCTAAATTATTTTTATTAGACAACTAAACATGAAAAAATCATTTTCCTTAATTTTTTTTATTTAATATTTTTCATAAATCAAACACAAGTTTAACATTTTTGCCCCCCTTAACTTATTTTCTAGATCTGCTACTACAGTTAGCCAAGCGGCCAAATAATAACTTCATCATCTATTATTATTTTCAGAATAAATTGTTGTTATTTAAAAAAATTATTTTTCTTATTACCATCATCATCATAATGCATTAATTGTGATAAGCGTAGATGATGGACATGTTAGGTATGTACAGATTATGTGTCACAAACTTATTAGGCAAATGTTTTAATCAATGGGAACTTACTGGACATCAACAAAAGTTTGGATGAATATTATTAAGAATTTATTATTTCTATATTTGATCAAGTCCTACAATAATAGTAGTGTATAAATTATATATACTCATAAGAAGTCAATTATGAATTTATTATTATTATTATTATTATTAGATCATAGGTACAATGATGGATTCACACTCTTTTACATTGACACAAACACACATATATTGCCTCTATACTCTATTAAAAGCATCTATGCATCTAATTTCAAAATTTTATTATGATCTTAGAAAGAAGGTTTTTGAAGTTGTTCTCAATGGCATAAATGTATCTTAAGGTAAGGGAAACTCCTTAAACCAAACTTAGACAATCTTTATATGGGATGGGATAAGTCATTGTTATGCTAATATATATATATATATATATATATATATATATATATATATATATATATTGATAAGCATAATATTTAATATTGATGGACAAAGCGAAAATTCGTATGAGCAATGGATGAGTTATGAAAAGAGAAAATTTAGGTTTTCGTTGATAAAAGCGTATTCTGTCTGAAAAGAAAAAGATGTATATATAGGTAGAGATAAAACCACAAAAATTCATTAAAGTATTAAAAGCTAGTCTGCTGGCAAAGTAAAAAGTAAATTACGAGAAATGACTATAGTACCCATTAACACTTATTATAATGTTTAACGTCATAGGCTACGCGTCTTTGTGCCCGATAGCGTCGAGGTTCTTGAATAAAAAGCAGCTTGAGATAGAGTGTGATTTTGTAAAAGCAGTCGACAATTCTGCGTAGAAGAAGGAGCGAAAGGTAATGTTAAAAGTGCCGCTCAGAAAATGATGTCGAATGTGTGATCGATCACCGATATCTTTGGTCATTTCGTGGAAAGCGAGTGAAGCGGTGGATGGCAACTCTTTATTATCGCGATATAATGGAGTAGGTTGATGAAGAAAAACACTGCATATCCATGGCGACCATACGTAACCAAACTATCTCACGGGTAGTAGAAGCCATGCCACGATACCATACATGGAAGATGCAGAATACTTGTCTTGTTTAACTGGCACTTTCCACGAAATGAAGAATCACGAAAAATACAAAAACCAGTAGTCGATTTGCGATCCGTAGGATCACTAGCCCAATCAGCATCAGAATAAGCATGCAACTCCAAGGATGAGGTAGAAGAAAGTAAGAGACTGCGGGCGAGTGCGCCGAGATGCGCCAATCTGAAGAACAGCGTGATGAGGCGTAGTAGGTGGTAACAAGGCCGACCCGACTATATGAAAACGACATATGCGATGTCGGGACGAGTAATGGTAAGATAAAGCAAACTACATGACAGTGCGATATAAGGCGGGATCGTGAGACGAAGTAGGAAGCGAGTAAGCGAGCGTGTCACGATAGAATTATCGCGGTCCAGATTATCGGTGATACGAGACCGCTCGGAAGAATGCTCTCCAGTGCTTAGATTGAAAGAAGATAACGGCTTTCGGAGGAATGCGGCTGTCTGAAAAGTAGCGGGTGAGTACGAATCGCCGTTCTGAAATGACGGTCGGCTACATGCTTTTCGCATTCAGAATCTGTCAACGTCATCGTGAGTAATAATGTGCTCGTCGACATTATAAAGCGAATACGACCAGCAGGAGTACATCTAACAAATAATGCAGAATCATGATTGCTGGGACGAAAACCAAGTGAGGTAATATGATGAAAACTTTTCAAGCCCAGGGCTCGGGCTTGTTTGAGACCATAAAGGGCACTACGAGGCTTACCAAACCCATGGTGATGAAAAACCAGGGAGGAAGCAGTATAGGCTTGCTTGAAGATCTGCATTTAAAGCGTTTTTATGTCCAGACTGAGTAATATCTGATGTGACGAGCAAGCGCAATAGTCTGTTTGTAGTCATTTTGCAACAGGAAGCGAGTCTCGCCATGTCAATCTGTAATGCTTTGTGAATATCCGTATGACAATCGGGCTTTATACCTTCAGCGGATCCAGCCAGTTGAGTCTTAATTTTATAGACCGAGAACCAATGTACGTTCTTGGAGGTAAAAATTAAAATCCAGTATGGAGTGCGATGTAAATGATGAGTTCTCGTAGCCCAACATCTTTGCCAAAGTGGTCGATGGCGCTCTTTTATAGGAATGAGCTCGAGACGATGAGCGAAGCTAAAAATGAGACAAAGAACTAGAGTAACAAGAATAAATAAAATCAGGTTGTTGAGTGGACTTACGGTTACGAGTAGGGTAACGGGGGAGAAAGCGGGGGTAGTAGTCTCGAAGATGATTGAAGCGGTAGAGTAGGAGAGGGAAGCTATAGGCATGTCGGGGCAAAGTACCGGTATACGATGAAATAGTAGTTGGAGCTACGCAAAATTATGATCGAAAAGTGGGACGAGGCGGGAACGCATCGACGAGGTGATAGCATCATGACCCGGTAAGGATCGATACGAATAAGTGGACTTAGTCATGTTATGAGCACTAGCGGGAATAGAAAAATCGATATATGTTGAAATACAACATGGCGAAACATATAATTTTGGCCCGATTGGATCAAAACAACGATATCTTTTGACACCGCACCATAACTGAAAAACACAAATGGCAGATTTTGAAATGACTTACTACGCTCAACGTGAGGTCGAAGAAACGAAAACATGTAGAACCAAAAACACGAAGAGAAGAAGAATAATCGGGAAGCGTGTCTATATAATTTTTTTCAAAGGAGACGACCACCTGAGTGGCAGGGTTGAGTGTGTTAATCAAACAGGTATCTGTGATATATTCTCCCCCGAAAATTCACTTGCAAGACAGTATGTGATGATAAAGAGATCTGCGGTCTCAGCGATGTCTATGTTTCCTTTCAGCGACACCATTTTGTTCGAGTATCGGTACAAGAAGTTTAATGGGTGTCCCATCTAAAGCAAGTAAGTCGATGCAAACATGAAATATATCTCTACTAGAATACATCTAAAACGCTTGATAGGAGAATCTTGTGTTTTAATGATAGTCGAAAATCGTGAATATACTTAGAAAATCAGAACTTTTTTTCATAAGATAAACCAGCCAATAACGAGTGAAATCAGCATCGATAAAGGAAACATAATAGCATTGATCCTCCTTTTGTGGTAATAGGAGAAGGGTGCATCTGTCGGAATGAGCAGTCGAAATGGAGCAAAGAGAAAGCAGTACTTTTATTAAAAGCTGACGAGAAAAATTTGGCCAATTTGAAACCCTGACAATGCGAAATATTGAGGTTTCACATTGCACAAAGGCTCTATGAAGCTATTTATGTGAGATGCGAAAAGCATCATTGGCCCGAGAATACCACGAATAAAGACGAGACGAAGAATCACTCAAAAAGCGAAAGGAAGACAAATCAGCACTAGAAGCGAGTTTATGACATACGGTGCTGGCTCATCAAAACATATAGTCTCCCTTTCCCTACGGTAGGTCCCCGATCGGCACGGGATTGCGGGTCACGCACATAGCGGAAGAAGAAAAAAGACTAAATATCAGTTCGCAAAGTTGACTAACGAAGCTTGAGATTTATAGTAGAGTTTAGGAATATAGTAGACATTAGGAATGGACAAACATGGTGTAACAATATACCCACAACCTGCTAAAGGCATAGGAGTGCCATCGGAGTCAATCTTGTTTCTGAGATGAATAATGAAATAAAGAAACAAATGATGACAAATCGGGTGACATATGATGTGAGCGCCAGAGTCTAAGACCCATAAAATTGGAGATGTACACGAGGAACAGGGGATGACAAACCTATAGGAGAGGATACAGGACATGGCGTGCGGTTGTCTTTGCGAGGAACTTTTAGGCTAGCTCGAGCATAGATGGATCTAATGATGGAGTAGCCATGCGCGATATTAGGATTAAGCGGTCTGAGGGACCCGCATTCTTGATCTTTCTTGTGATGGTGGATATAAAAATTCGTTGTTGAGAAGCGCTTTGGCCCGGTGTTCTTGTGATTTACCTCGTTGACAATATAGGACCTTGTGATTTCAATGACCCTTTTGCTTACAGAAACGACATTCATCTTGAGCGATCGTAGTATGTGATCTAAGCGAGTATTACTAATAGGCACGTGAGGTACCAAAAGCGAGAGAGTGATCGATATGGGTATCTTTTGTATGAGACTTGGCGAAGTATCTCATTCGCAGTTCCTTAGCTAATCAACGAGAGGCGGTTGCGTGCGAATAGTCCCACGAAGTCCTCGAAATCATCACGAAGAGCCATGAAATTGAACCAAGCGTTGCTCTTCTCTTCTGGCAATATATGGAGCAAAAGCCCTTAACTCTGCGGTCTGGTTGAGTGTAATTGGTCCATAAATCTCATCATAGCATCATAAGTCGCACACTCATATTTTTACGTTGTAAGAAAGCCACGAATATCAATTTCAAGCGTCTTGTTTTGCAAGTGGGTGTGTGTACAACTTTGCAATAATCCCAAACTTCCTTAGCGGTTTCAAATTTCGTAATTGCATTCCTATTGTATTGCTTCCACCGAATTATTCAATCAGTGATCTTTGGATGTGGATCACAAACATCTGTTTCATATAATTTTTACGCTTTCTCATCCCTAGGTTTAGCAGTTCGAAACATAACCCCGTAATTTCTTGCCTTTCAAAAGTTTTTCATCACACTTAACTCGATATGTATAATTTTTTCCCAACCAATTGCACACTAATTGGTGAAGAGAATCATCTCACCCTCAGCCGTCTACGACAAAAATCCAACAAGAAATAATAATAAGAGCGAGAGTTGTCCAGGCAGTGAGATGGAAAGCGAATCGGCGTATGAGCATCAACTTCGGAACCGAAGCCACCGATCCAGAATCAGAACAATAAACAGTAACCATAAAAAAAAAAAAAAAAATTTTTTTTTTTTAGACTCAGCTCAGAGCGACCAACTTCGCGAAAAGTATGGATGAGATACAAATTGATATACGATACCATGATAAACATAATATTTAATATTGATGAATGACAAAGTCGTATGAACAAATGGATGAGTTATGAAAGAAGGTAGGTTTACGTGATAAAAGCGAAGCCTAATCTGAAAAGATGTATATATAGACTAAGAGATAAAACCCTAAAGCTATTAAAGCTATTAAAGACTAGTCTGCCCTTAAAAGTAAGTAGAATTCTGAAAGAAATAGTATGATGCATAACACTTATTATAATGTTTAACATATATATATATATATATATATATATATATATATATATATATATATATATATATATATATATATATATATATATATATATAACTAGATATTATATCCCATTGGAAAATAAAAAGCTTACATTGATCAAGTTTTCTCAATGAACTAAGTCAAATTAATACAAAATAGTAGACTTTACTTTAAAGAAGTTGAATTATAACTCAATGATTTAGATATAGTATGTTTTAGAGAAGTTAAATTATTACTCTATAACTTAAACCATTACATTGACAATTTGTGCCATTCCAACTCTCAAAGTCCAAATTTCTTCTTCTTCTTTTTCTTATTAATCATGTGTACGTGAATGCAATAGAGGTATAAATCTGACTTCTTTTTATTCAAAATGTTCAATATAAAAATATGATCTGGTCGGTCTATCATTAGATAATTTAATAATTAAGAACTTAACAATCAAACATATCATTGTGCCATCTTCTTCACCTTCTATCTATAATTGATGAGAAAGAATGCAGAAAATTAAATGAGTCATCTGTACTTAGTAAAAAAAAAAAAAAATACTATGCAAATATCACGAGGATTATGTAGATATAAAATTACTAGGTCAAGGATCTCTAATCACAAATTCACCTTGGATAGAATGCAAATCTTATTAATAGGATATAACTCTATCTGAAAGCCTGATGAGATGCAAATCTCTTTATTAATTACCTATTGAATGGAAAGACAAATAAATATCTTGAATGTTTGGATACAAGGAAAACTTATTAGATTTTTCAAATACTTCATGTATAATAAAAGCCATTTTAATTATAATATGATATTTATAACACAAAACTACCAATTTCGGGGAAGCGAAAGGTGAATATGGATTCTGCAAGTACATCGCGAAATTCAGGGGAAGACATTTGGAGTAAGTAGTTCTCATGAAACATAAAAAGCGGGGATGCAAATGAAAAACTCAGGGCGATTTATATGGTGCAGTCGTGATTTTTGACTCGCTAGATTTAGGAATAACAAAGATAAATGCGTGTTCGTTTCAAAACAATATTGTAATTGCATGCATGGTAAATATCTGAATCCTTGATGTTAAGAAAAATTAGTATATATGGAGATATTGCCAAGGAAACATAAAGTAAAACAAAATTTTGGATCAATCTAGATTTTAGATGGGTTAAACTCTAAATCTCAATCACTTCAACAATTTTAGATTAAATCATCCATAAATGAAATTTATAATTGATGTATACATATATAAAATTTTTATATTATATAATAATAGACAGGTAATGCAAGTTCAAAAACTTTGTTTGGATACATTTTTATTTTTATTTTTAAAATCATACAATAATAATGTATAAAATATTAAAGTTCCTAGAAAGATACCAAAAATAATGATTTTGACATCTGTTCAATTGGAATTATGATGTTATAGTATATGTTCTCATGGAGTTTCGAAATTGGTCATTTCTTATGGCCAACCCAACCCTTTTAACCACTAAATTAAAACGTTATTGACGATTTTGAAAACTATTTAAAATTTGAGATATTAAAAAATTTTAAGTTTTAACTATTTAAAACTTTGACTTTCAAATGTAATTTGGAAGAGGGCTCTACTCAGTCCTTTATTCAACATCTCATGTTCTTTTTTGTGGGCCAGCTTGCATATACGGCAGACCCCAACCTTGAACAATGTAATGGGCCACTTTGAAGCCCATTTTCTATTTTTCTCATCTAGTGACCCATGGGAGTGGTTCAAATATCAAAGTCCGTGGGTGTTGTATTTATTTTCCTACCAGAGTCAAAAGTCAACCAACTATTTTAGGCCCACCATGACTTGACAATAATAATAATAATTAATAAAGCATAGGTTCATCTCAATTAATGGACGGGCCATAACTATCCCATTCTCATCCGTTAAATTTAAGGCCCATGGGTCCAATGGCTTGACATGGATTGACTTGGCTTCATTTATTACTCGTTCCTAACTTCTTGGCCCAATTAAATTTGAACCACCCTATCGTTGTATCTTATACACGGCGTGCCTGCATACAATGCCACCCACTTTATAAATTGAAAGATTTGAAAAATCAACTCTTTACCCAGTCATGATCTTGATGATTTGAAATTGAGATTAGCGGGTGTCGTCGGCTCAGCAGGGTCGGGGTCGGTGGCTCGGTCTAAAAGCCCAGAAGGCTCAAACTCGTTTCTAGTTAGTGAGAACTTTGCTTTTTTTTTTAAATAATGTTGAAACGACTCGAAAATAATCGAGCTACTCGGCTAGACTTAAAAATTTCGAATCGATTAAAAATTAATAAATAATTATGTTTAGACTCAGCTGGTGATGATTAATATTGTGGTAAAACTAGATTAATTAAACTATTTAACAACTCGAGTTCGAATTGATATATTTAAGTGACTCGACAAACTACTCAATCTCGACTCGATTAACTTTGAGTTGAATTCAAGTAGTTTGACTCATTTACACCCCTAATATGAGGTATTAATTATTTATCTTGGATATATGCGAATTTTATTTCTCAATTAGATAAACTATAATTTATGAGTTTAAAATTAAAGATTAGTGTAAGAGCAATAAACAAAATATCAAACAATTCACATTACAAAACTTAGAACTTAGGTAATTTTATTTTAATTTATAAAGTTATTTAACTTGGATTCGTAATGCTAATCAATTAAAATTGTAAAAATGAATTTACTGGTAAATGTTTACGTTGATCATGAATTAATGTATCTACTGGTAGAGTGGACCACTGAGACTTACGAGACGAAATGCACTCTCAGAAATTTGGAAAAAAATTATTTATAATAATGCATATGTTTTAATTCAAAGTAATGTTAAACTATTTAAGTAATTTGTGCTTTGATTTACCTCTCCTGAAATTAATATAGGCTATGTTTGGTTTCCAGAAAAGGTAAGGAAAAGAAAATATAGAGGAAAAAAAATGAAGGAAAGTAAAAATAGAGTTAAATCTCATATATTATTTTTACTTACTATTTAAACAAATTTGTTATTTTAACTCATTAATATAAAAAATTAAATAATTTAAATTGGTAAGTTTTTAAGTAATTTTATTTATATTTGATTTTTAGGACTATGTTTGGTTCATAAGTTGAGGGAGAAAATCAAAGGAAGAAAAATAGGAAATTAAGGTAGAAGGAAAAAAGAAGGAACATAAAAATGAATTAAATTCTATGTAATATTTTTTATTTGCTACCTCAAATCAGATTTATTTATTAAGCTTCGTCTATATAAAGATTAAGTAATTTAAAATATTTAAATTTCTAAATAACTTTATTTATATTTGATTTTTAATTTTTTAGTAGGCAATTAAACATAAGAAAATAATTTTCCTTAACATTTTTTCTTTCATTAGTATTTTTGAAAAACCAAACACAACCTAAATTTTTTTATTAGACAATCAAATACAAGAAAATCATTTTTCTTAATTTTATTTTTCTTTCGTTAGTATTTTTTGGAAATCAACCCCTCAACTTATTTCTAAGTCCACCATCGTATATATCGTGACATTTTCTATATTCAACCTCTCGGAGCACTCGGGTTATATTTTTGTCTTATATGCAATCTCACACCGGTTTTCGCTTTACCTCCTTACCTATAAAAGAGTTTTCCCTTTTTGTAATATTTTGCATGTTTTCCCATCCACTTTGCAGATTTATGTGATTCCCTAATTACCTTGTAGTATTTACTTTTTTTACACTCTTAAATCGATTCAAGGTCCTAAGTTTGTAATTCTCTTGATTAGTGAAAGTTATTCATTAGCTGGAGGACGTGAGATTTATATTAAACCTTATTAAATTCCTAGTGCTCTCTGTCTGCTACTTTAATTATTCTACTTGGTTGCATTATTTGGTGCAATTTGTACAACAAGTAGATCGTAGCTCGGTGTTCTTATAAGTATGCTCTATGGTCGCAAATTAGCTTCAATCTTCCATACTGTAAATTTGCTCTTAAACTATTGATAGTTGGAAATCGTTCATGGAAGTTATGTTTATGCTTTATTACAGCGTAGCTCGATCTTCGACATTAGAAATATGTCTTTTGAACTATTAACATTTGAAATCCATTCAAGAGTAGCTCCATTACCCGAATATCAAAGGGAAGTTCTCATTCAAACCCATTATTTGAATATTTGGTGAAAGTTCTATCTAAGGAGATTGGTTTATAAAAACTATAAAATTAATTGCAAATTATTCAATTATCCTATGTAAAAGATTGGCATAATTATATTTAACGTTTGGAACCAAATAAATCAAGTAGTATTTAAAAAGGCTCAACTAAACTCTCTTTTCTCTATTGAGAAAGACACTATAATTTTTCAAATTTTATGGTGATTATTTAATTAACTCCTTTCCTTTGAAATCAAGGACATAATGATTTTAGAATTGTTGAAAATTGATTTGTTGATTCCCTTCTATCAAGGATAGTTTCAAATTAAAAATTATGGATTAAAATTCAAAATAACAAATAATAGAAGGTGGGTCACAAAGATTTGAATGGTATTATCAAGGTGACTACTTGTAGAAATCTAGGCAATTCCTCAATCATTGTTGTGTTATGTATAACTCCAAGAGATGAGACACATACTAAGATTAATGGTTATCTAAATTTAGATATTGAAGGTGATTCCAAAATAGTTATGATTCTTTTTAATAAAATGATCGCATTCCTCGCTCTATCATTTTGATTAATGGAGGATATCCCGAGGTAGTCCCCGCTAAGATTCGCCAGCCACGACATCGATTAACCGCTGATTAAACTGGTTCGGGTGGATAAAACGGTCAACCCGCTTAACACGCTTAATAAACGGCCGTGGTTCGGGTGAGACATGCTAATCCGCTTATAACCCGGCTACCCGCTTAATCGCTTTCCTACCACCGCTTTACCAATGGTCGCGATCAGTTCACAAACGGAACGCAACACGATTAACCGACACGACATTAACCGCTGATTAAACGGGTTTGGGTGAGACTAAACGTTCGTGATAAACGGGTCAACCCGTTTAATATGTTTAATAAACGGGTCGTGTTCGGGTTTACATGTTTTTCACCCGTCACCCGTTTAACCCGTAACCGTTTAACCCAACCCAACACGTTTGACACCCCTATCCGGAGGTTGTTTCAAGAGCTAAATGTATATCATTGTTGTCACTTATCTAAAGAAGCAAATAGAATTATGGATTGTTTCACCAAAAAGGATTAAGTTTTATGGATTCTAGAACTGGGAAGTCAGATTTCCCTAATCAAGGATGTTTAAAACATTAGTTTTGAAGACTAATGTCTTTTAAAAATTAGATACGCGAAATTATCTAACACCAAATTTTTATAGAAGATATGTCTATTGGAGTCCCTGACTGAAATTTATTTTTTACAAAAGGCAACCAACTTTTATAAAAAGTAAATTTTTTTTATAATTAAACACTTTAATTATAATATAATAAATTATTCTTTAGATTCGGACTTAAGACCCCTTTCCCTCTTAGATATTGTTTTTTTGAAACGTTAAGGGTTTTATTATATAAATCCATGATATGTTATTTTTAAAATATATATTTTAGAACTCAAAAAATCGTGGATTTACTAATAAAATTGTTTTATATTTTCTAACAATTAAAATAACATGTTTTTTAAATGATATTTTTATAGTTGTTTTACTGATTTTCTAAAAGCTATTTCAAAAGATATATAATTATGTAAGGTGCGGCGGTAATGATTAAAAGTAAAGTAAATAATTAAAAAGAAGCAAAATAGTGGTGGGTTCCATGGGTGGTCATGGCCGTCCTCGGGGATCGAAATTAAGTCCAAATCTAGCTCATGCTTTTCTCCCTCGTCAAGCATTGCTACATGATAGTCAGAATCAGAATCCATTTTTCTCCTCAGAATTGAGAAAAACAAAGCTGGTGGCATTTTCCCACTACATTCCGATCGTAACCCATTTTATGAAGTGTCCAACTACGCTTCGCCTTCTGCTTCATTAGCCCTCTGCCTCTTCTTTCTTCTTGAGAAAGTTTCTAATCGGCGCATTTAGTCTATGGATTGCGTCGCCTCTCTCCTCCTTCTTTTCCGCCTTCTCGCTGATATTCAGTTTATTCTTCCATTTCTTCGTCTTCACCGCACCACTCTCATTGTCACAAGCATAACACAACGGATCTTCATCACGCCTCTCATCATCTCACTGAGCGCCGCCTTCCACTACACAAAGATTGCCACCACTAAGGAAATCGGGTTGATCGAGGTAAGACAGTGAAAAAAAGTGTTGATTTTTGGTACTTTTGAAGACGAATCTCAGATTTCTAAAAAAAAAGTCGTGATTGGTAAAAACAGATTTTTGGTACTATTGAAGAGAAATCTCAGATTTCTGTAAAATAAAAATGGTTTTTTTTTATTGTGATGGGTAAAAACAGATTGAGAGGTCGGGAATCTGCTTTTTCATTCTCAAATAAGACCGAGTTGACCGAGTTAACTCGGGACCGGGCCGAATCATCCGAGTTTGATCGATGAAGTACCGAGTTTAGGATTGTATCGTATTCGCTATTGGACTCAAAGGCTACCCTCCGTGATCGGCTAATGATCACGAGTTTTACATCCTTCGATTGAAGGAGTTTCAAACATTCGTATAAGTTTTCCTCGATTCTAAATGCATTAATGGAAGAACAAGTACTATTGCGCAGGCGTTTTGAAGGGAATCTCCGCAGCTAGTATCAGCTGGAAAGGAAAGTGTTACCTCGGTATTTCTTCCGAGAGAGACCATTTACATTAATGGCGACAGTAGGGTTTTGTTTTCATTGCCGAGATCGTGACATGCTAATTCAAGAAGCAAGTTTCTTCAAGGGTGTGCGCGGACAAGTCGACATGCTTCACAAAGATCTATACGATGCAAAGGCTTCGGAAGAGGCGCATAAGAAGCAAGAAGAAGATTCCTGAGTGCGTGAACTGGTTTCGAGATCCGGGGGTCGCGATGATGTCGAGGACATCATAGACATGTTCATCCTGAATGCCCGGCCATCGAGGACACACTTTCCCCGAGCGTGCCTTAAGGCCGACAAACCGCTATAAGGCTGGCAAGAAAGTCAAGCCATCCTAACTCGCCTCCAAGACATCTCAAATAGACTCGAAGCACTTAGAATAAAAAATATTGGGGAAGGAACGAAGACGTAGCGTCAGCTCGATGCTGGTAGATCTCGAGACTCGCCTCCACTCTCATGTCAAGAACATGTCTGTGGGCCTGAAACAGCTTGATAAGCTGGCTGAACCAAATTTCATAGATGATATTCAAAGACGCCGCTGCGATTTCCCTAGTGGGAATGGGGCGGCACAAACAACCTTGCTAAGAAAGTTCATAATCATACACAAGTTGTGAAACACTTCACATTGTCGCGCCTCGGGCTTATGTGTCCCAAGATTGTAGACCTAGAGACGTTTATATGCAGATTATTAAACAGATTTGTTCATCCACAAAAGAGCAAGTGGAGAAATTGCAAGAGCACGAGTTGGGTGATTTCCTTCATGGACATCCTGGTTGATAATGTATATTTCAATAGCCTGATGATGTACGGAGCCCTCGCTTGATCGAGTTGTCTGCAAAAGTGAGCAACAACAACTCGATTCCCTTGGAAATGTGTTCCCGATGGGGGTAAGGGCAAAGAGACATTTCACAACTCGACATAAGGACGTTGTTTCTGGTACGCGGATGCTGCTCTATTCCCCAGAAATGCAACTTTCCGAACAAGAGCCGACTCTGTTTCGTGGGAAGGCACCTCGATCATGTCGATGTCGATAGATATCCCCGCATTTGGTGCAATCCTCGCGTAGAGATGGGCAAGACAAACGTAATGGCTTACCGCTAGCCATATAGTAGTAATGGAGGTCGGCCGCCGAGAAACATGTCACATATAATGGAGGCTGTATGACAACATTAATGATATCTTGCTAAAGAAGGCACCCAAACTGAGTAACATAAATATTTAACTTCAGCTACATCGATTTGCCCTCCACTAAGCCATGCTTTCTTCACTTAAGCCTCTTCCCAGAAGATTATGTCATTCCACAAGAAAATCATCTTTTGTGGATTTGCTGAAGGTTTTGTGTTGCAGCAAGATCGACAAAGCATGAAAGACACGGCTGAGATTTACTTGAATGAGTTAATCAATAGAAACTTGATTCAAGTGGTGAGGACGAGTGTTAATGCAAGGGTTATGGAATGCCGGGTTCATGACTCCCATACTGGAGCATTACGAAAAGGCAAAAGAGCACAACTTCTTTGGAACTAATATTGTAGTAGATCCTCATCTCTTCCCCTCCACTAGTTCTTCTCTATTTTCATCAAAATCCTGGTCGACAAAGTATTTTTCCTGACTTTGAGAGGTATGCTTCCATTGAACACTACTTCCACCCATACCTTCGTTCTCTCTATTTTTCAATTTGGGGGAATTCTTCGAACATCGCAACTAGATTTCATTGCTAAATGCTTCAAAGTGCTTAGAGTGCTAGATTTGGAAGGTCTAGGAATCGAAAATGTACCTAGTATAATTGGGGAACTGATACATTTAAGGTACTTGGGATTAAGACATATTGGACTAAAAATGCTTCCACTATCTATAGGCAACTTAAGGAATTTGCAGACTTTGGATATAAATAATCTTTAAACGAAAAGCAGATGTCATTTGGAAGATTACAAACATGAGATATCTTTACATTGAGGAGTGCAAGAAGACATCGATCCATTGAAAATTGATACGTCCAAAAATCTTCAAATTATATCAGGCATAACCTTCAATCAGTGGATTCTAACAATCTGCCAGTTAACTTGTCTTGAGAAGCTGAAAATAGAAGGAAGATGTGAGCTGGTAGAAGGGGTTGACTTTTTCAAACTCCATACTCCTAAGCTACATAGTAGTCTTAAATCCTCAGCACCTCAAGGCATCGATGAGTCTAGCATTCCATCCTCGCTCATGAGCTCTCGCCTCCCATCTCTATAAGTCGGACATAAAAGGACGCATGCAAAATGGATCAAACTTTTCAATTTCCCTCGAAATCTTCTCAATTGACATTGGAAGCGTTGTAGGCTAGATCAGATCCAGCCCATTTCGAAGCTTCCAAAATTTGACTCGCATTTGGCGCTGACCATATCTTGGAAAGGAAATGCACAAGATTCGTAAACGGTTTCGACCAAATACTTCTACTTTTGGGGTTGAAGGAATTGGTCTTGTTGAATATAGAGAAAGGCACAATGCCATGGCTTATGCAGCTAGAGTTTGATGATTTCAAAACAGAGATCTTTGGACTTAATGAGTCATAACTCGTAGAGGTAAAATTCCGCTCTCGCGTCGTTATATTCATGGTCAAGAAAATCAAACGCTTTTTGGGATTTGACGCGGTAACTACCATCACCTATCTACTTTTTTGGATCCCTTCATTTTGCTCAATCTCATAAAATTTCAATATATCGGTTATGAAATTATTTCAGTTTGCGGTACAGGAGGTGTAATCTACATATGTCGCCAAAAGGTAAGCCTCGAATCCCCTCTTACCCTCGGGCCGGATGGTTTTTGGGTGTGTATATATGTTTTTATTCCGTAATTAATTACTTTATTATGGTTTCAATCAAATCACCAGTAATTTTCAAGCAAGTATTCTTCCGGTTTTCCGATTTGCATATTTAGCAACGATGCAATACTTACCATTATCCCAATTACATGTATGCATGTGTTTACTCCTATACACAAAAGTCAGCTATTGATGTTTAGCAGCCGGCCATTGTGTCTAACATTAGCAAGCTCCGCATAGTTTAATCCGTTAGTCGACTCTTTCTAAATAATACTAATCAATATGCATTCGTTGAACCCGTGCAATCGAAAGACGACAATGTTCTAGAAAATTATTATTAACACCAGAATCTGATTGTATTACATCAATTCTATGTAACAAGGTCACTTGGATAGTTAATTGGTAATTGACTTTATTTATCAAATTTTCTAATAAAGTTGCATCATCTTTATGATGGGCACATCTTCTCACTTAATTTTAGAAATTGATTTGATAATTAATTTTTTCATATACTTGTATACGAGTCAGTTTTATTTTTTTCTTGTTCATTGAATTCTATAATGTATTTATGGTCCATCCTCTAAACATTTTTTTTTTCCTTAGTGGATGTCTGGTTTCCGATTAATTAAATGAATTTCGAGAGCATCAAGGTTTCAGATTCGGGACAGCGCTTCTCACATGAAAATACCGTGACCGATTTTGGTCGCCTTGTGTGTCAGGGTGCTTCTTCTGGGTGGATGCCATTTTTTGTTCTTGCAATTTGACATTATGAAACCTTTAAAACTTGGTTGGTTTCTCATTAAATACCACTTTTATGTTGGGAGGATATATAGAAAAAGATTATAATGTACTTGAAGATTCACTACTTCCATTTTTGTATGATGTAACATAAACTCTCAAAGGTTGTAGTAATCAAAAGAAGAAAGGATCAATATAGCCTAAACAGATAAAAAGGGCAAAGAAGATAAATTTAATTAATTACAAGAGGTAAAAGTAATCAAACACTCAACTATCTAATTGATATTGGTGCTGGTACATTCTCTGATCCAAGTTTTTCTATTAGAAAAACAAAGATAAGGAGTGGGGAAATCGCATTCTTCAGCCCCATAGTCGTCATAATCCACCAACCCACACTATTACAACACTACAACTTTTATCTCTTTTATTTTTATTTTTATTTTTTTACAGTAATGTACTATTCTAGAATATGTTAGTTGTGAATATTTGTTGATGTGTATTTCATGAGAGCCGTAGTGGAATGTAGCACCCGTATATGGCTCGCACATATATTTGTGAGTTTTGTACCGAATGGTACGTTTGAAAATAAAAAGATAAAACGCTTCGCAAAGAAAGTATCGACCAAAGTAATGCGCGATGGTAAATCGCAATGGTGGCAATTGATTCCTCATTGCCGCAAACCGTAACAACTAAGCTACTAACCAAATGTCGCCAAGTAAATCGCGTTATTGATAAAGAAATTGCCGCCACCACAATCGCGTAAATTAGAATTTTTAAATGCCGCCAACGGCGAATCGCGCGCATTTGATTAAAATGTCACATGAACTACGCATAATCGACGGATTAAATTCGCGCGGTTAGGCTTTTTCTTCCGCCACTTCTTCTCTTCTCTTCTCGCTCGCCCGATCGTTTCTCCCGTCCCGCTCCGATCTGCTCCTCTCCAGTGGTCGCCTCCTCCTCCTTCTCGTCTCATTTCAATACTCTGTTGGTTCCACGCCCTTCAGACATCCATTCAGCATCGATGTTGGTGTTTTTCGATTTTCCGACTCAGGTAACAGTTATGGCTTTTGAAGAAACGTTTTTTTTTTTGTTTTTTTCATGTGTTACTATGCAATGCTGTCTGAAACATAGTAAATAAACTTGAATTACTTGTCATGTGATGCTGTCATTCCGTAGCCAACGACTCCATTCGGAGCAAAGAAAATAAGACATGTGTTAGGCTTAATTCGCCCCGACAAAGCATATCAGCTAGGAGTAGAGGCACCTTCAATGATTCATGAACATATTGAAAACCTCAATTTCTATTATGCAACTCACAATCATGGCGTACATGCCCCGTATTATGAAAATAACATACTAACTCCACTCGAGGGCTCTCGTTAGTCCTAAGAGCAGATCTAACTCAAACAAGCTTTTGAAAATCTGAAAAAATACTAGAAAAATAGGATTTTTACATAGAAAATAACCACTATTCCATATAAAGCACCACCCCTGAAAGGATTTTGGACCCATAAACCACAAAACACCTCTTAATGTTACTCAAAGTTGAAGGAATCAAGGAACGCAGGCAAAACCCTAGGTAAGTATGGTCAGGACCCAAAAGCCTCAAAGACACCGCTTCGACTACCGACAAGGGAGGCAAAGGGTCGAGATGCTCGCCGTGGCCGACAACCCCGGTGGAGGAGGCACATCACTCGAGGAGGCTCCACGCTCCCATCCGCTGCTGGGTCGGGGAAAGGAGCTGTAACCGACATTTACTTGTGTCGCTCACGCGCCAACCTTTCGGCCACTTTGACTTGTGGAGCAGTGAGCTCCGACCACAAAAATTTATAATACCTAGTTCCAATTCTGTGAGGTAACCCAGCTTACTTGTAGGTATATATCAAGGGTCATCCATCAGGATGGATTTTCACTTATTCGTAATTTATCCTAATTATATGTTTTATCTATCTATTTTTTGGGTTTGTAATAGATTTTTATCGAGTGATTTATAAAATGTACTTGTCTAAAATATAGAGAATTAATCTAAAGGAGGCCTGAATGTTTCATCGATTTCATTCCCGTGATTTAGACACCCTTCTTCTTCTTGAAATTATTTAGGGTGCATTCCCCAGCTTAAGCATAGTTTAACCTCTTTAAATTGCTGTGCTTCCTACTAGATCCTGGGAAACTGATTTAGGGTCGGGCGACTCGCCCACTTCCTTTATTCGAGCTTCATATTGATCGCCCAAATTCAGCCCTACATAGGTTGCTAGCCAAAACGGGCCAAAATATTAAAAAAAAAAATGTTAAAATACATATTTTCTATTTTACCATTCTTTAAAAAAAAATAACAATATGGAAATAAGTAACATTATTTAATACACAAAAATGATAGAACCTGTACAATATAATAATATTTAGAATTTAAATATACTTAAAACAAGTAAATAATACTAAATATTATCATAATCCTAACTAACTACAACCCCATCAAGGAATCGTGATCCGAGTCCACAACCTAGTGGTTAAAACTTGAATTTACAGAAAAAAATTAATTTCTTTAAATAACATAAATATCCTTTAAAAATTTTCAGCCCGTCTCAAATGATTCAGCCGGTCCGACCCTAACCCCACTGGCCGGCGGGTTTATTCTGGTCAGCCAATAGGCTCGACTTTGGCTCAGCCACCACTCTACAATCCAACCCTCCAAAACTTCGGCCAAAGTCATCGGCCCATCCCCGGCTAAGCCCATATTCAGCTCTACTTCCAACTAGGTTCTTTCTAATCTAGCTCAAAGAGATAATTTTTCATCGCAATATGAAGGATAAATTGACAACAACTCGACGACTCATCGATTAGTATGTCAAGAAACCTAAATATTCTAGCATGGAAAACTCATAATAATATTTATTCCCGTGATTCTGAATGAGTCGAGTCCTTCACTTCAACCTTCAACAATGATCCCGAGACATATCAAAAGATCCCAAAAAGATTCAAGGAGGTCAAAGAAATTACCTTTGGTGTTGAAATCATTTTACCCTCATCACCATGGGTTTGGAACCCCAAATCCGCTTCTCCCTGAGTTAGAGATTACCCATACGTCGAGAAGTAATCATCCACCATACAAGCATAAATCCAAGCCATCCATTAAAGCAAAAAGAATAAAAATATTTTTATTGAAAGAAAAACAAAAATCAAATCGAATCGTTTTGAAATCTACAAAATCTAACCAAAACTAAGACCATCCTATATGAGTTGTTTAATCTCCCCAAAACTAGTATATACATTTTTGCATTTATAACCTCATATATATTGGTAAAGACGGACTCAACTGGCTCCGATCATGTTTCAGTCTTATTATGCAATTACAAATGAAAATCGAGGGTGAAAAAGAATAAAGTCGTGGATTAGGTAAATTACACCCTTATCAAGCCGAGAGGAAATTTCATTCCTTAATCGAGGTGCGAATGCCTTAAAACATGCTCACACCACATTAAGGTTATAAATTTGAGATCCGTTAGCTAACAATAACTCTTAGAAAGGATTTGGATTTAATACGAATATCAGTGTCTTTCACCCTTCACGCGGTGAGCTCCATACCCACATGTGGAGAGTCAACAACTCAAACAGAATTGGCCCATAGACTTATAAATCAATAAATGGGAAATAAATTGCAAAGAGGTGAATTGAAATTAAGACTTTATCAAACCACTTGATACTACATAAAAATAACGAATAGAGAAAATCGAGAAATAAATTCTTTGGGCTTTTCTTATCGATCTAAACATGTATAAAACACAAGAGCTAGATATACAACTAGTATGTCAATCTAACATTCCAGTTAGTTTCACAACTTACAAGTATATATTTACATTCTATAACAGAGTAGCATGTGTTACGTTGTCTTGGTCAAAATTGCCATAAATCACAACTGCCAGATGGACTAAGAATCATTTATCAGTGTGGTTAGGTTATTTTTTTGTTGTTGCTTCGAGGCTTTGATACCACATTATAAAAGATCGAATATTATTAAAAAGTTAGCAATACATACTAATATTGTGGACAAATAATTACAAGCCTATAAAAGAAATCTTAAATATACTATAATGCGTTAACTACTATGATTTCATCCGATTAGAAAGAAGCTTCTAGAATGATGGTAGGGAGATGAAATGTAGATATAATGGATTTCATGTTCTCTCAAGTAGAACTCAACCAAAGTTCTCAAGACGCTATGTGAATGGATTTCGTGGCTCCTGATGTATCCCAAACAACGACTCACTAGATCGCCATTATTCAAAACTATTCATCCGCAAACACAATTAGTAAAAGTAGTGAGAGGTAACAAATACAAATGGATGGTATAGTTGATTCAAATCATAAATGGCGCTTCATATAACCGCCTTAGAGTTTCAGGTAATCGAGAGTGACAACAGAGAATGACAAGGATTAAAATGAAGCCACCTCGTCTACCAATGTTTCCACTCGTCCCTTCTCTTGTAATGAAGCCACCCATTGGTCATTTCAGCCTCAGAAGGAATGGGTTTACGGCGATGCTTATGTAGAATCTTATCCTGAAGTCTTTTTTCCATGTGAAGTTATGCTCTTCAGCCAAGTGGTATTTAGTCGAGACAACACTGATCGATTAGGCTCCATCACAAAATCAATCTATGGATTAAAATCGTTGAGAATCGAGCAAGAATGGTGATAAGAATCAAAAGAAAAATAAGAAGAATACACATAAATTTGATGGTTTGGACAATGCCATCATGAAAGAAACCTTGATTTGCATTTCAAAAGTTAATTGAAATGATTTTTGGGTCATTAGTTTTCAAATGAGTTTTAAGTAAAGTTCTCAAACTATAGAACATAAGAGAGCCTAATTTCTAGAAGTCTATTCTAGATATTTCCATAGAGTTCTTTATAAATGAGGTTAGGTTTCAATTTCTGTGAGAGAATTCTAGATACTCATTTGTAACGATTAGATTATATTTGTGTTGGAACAATCCTAGCTATTGGTTGAGAAGGTGTTACAAGTATAAATAAGGGTGATCTCTTGAGTTTGTCATCAAGCCAAAAAAAAAAAAAAAAAAAAAGAAGACTTCAATAATATAGCATCTTCCCCTCATCATCTAGTCTCTCCTATCTTCAAGTTTTTCCTTCATCTTCTCCATCTTCCTTCCAACAAAGTGGTAATGTATGCTATTTCACCCTTTCATTAATTTTGTTTGCAAAAAGCACTATTTTATTTTATGATGCATCCATATGAACTTAGAGGTCAAACATGAGGTCGACTTACACCAGAGGGAGTTCAATCCCTTCCTAAAGAAAGTTCTTTTGAACTTTTCAGGAAACCAAACATCATTTTAAAAGGAAATTATATAAAACTATATAACAATTCAGTACGTTCATTCGTAAGTTTGCATCAAGTAACTCAACTGTATTTTCAAACCATGTCTAATCAATGGGTCATGATTTAGCTTCCTTTTCCTGTAGATCTCAAATGTGGTGATAAGATAAGTCCTATCTTTGAAATACCATCACGAGTTCTTATCTCGGGCTGTTGGGACCACATGAAAGACATGTCTCATAATCACTAGCTAACTTAACTCCTATTATTTATCATATTTAAACTTGCATTACATGTAGTAGGAATCTAATAGTGTAGAGGATCTTGTTATGCAAGTTTAACAATAAATAAATAAATAAATAAATAAATAAATAAATAAATATTTATATATATATATACCATATACACTGCTACACCCAACAATCATTCAACAGTCGAGAGGAGTTCCAGTTTACCTTTTTACTATAGTATCCAAAATTTTTTTTGACCATTTCTAATAATATCTAAACAAATAGAAAACCAAAACAAGATATGTTGAATGGGACAAAGAACAATAAAAATAATTGAGAAATAAAATCATCTTACATCAACAGTTCAAGAGATGTAATTAATTTAAGTTATTTTAACATCTTACTTTTTATTGGAAAGTAGGTTGTAGTGCCATTTTCCTAGTATGGATTGGATAGAGAAAAACATTTGCCTTTATTATACTTTTTAAATTGGTTCTGCTCAGATGCTATGAAGATATCACATGCACAAAAGCAATGAAAATAAAAAAGATGTGATAGAGATTGTGGTATAAAAGGCTCAATGTACAATTCAAGAGGGGGAGTAATAAAGGGTTAAAGACTCCCAACTACTTCATTTTCAAAACACATTATAACTTTTTTATCATAGCATGAGTATTACATTGGTCTTGCATACATCTTAAGATAATTGATATAGGTAGTAATTTTACAACTTTTATAAACACATTCCATCATTTTCGAAGGTTTATCGCATTTCTACACGCATTGATATATGAAAATTTTTCAAAGGTTATAAGAACTCTCTATATATGTTAATTTAAATAAACTATATAATAAGTATAACAAAATTGGAAATTGAAGGGGTCCAGGTGATGGGCGAAGGTAGTTACCATGAATAATCCTAATATATGACATTTTCTAGACTAAGCCTCCTAAAAATGCCGACCGTGGTAAAAGAAAGTGACTTGAACAGCACAATTTTCACCTCCACCACAAATTTGACAAATTATCAACCCAGAGATCTTGTTAAAAGATGTTAGAAGGGCTAAGCTACTTATATTGCTCCATTCTCTATATTCAACGTAGACCACTGTGACTCAACTCCGCCAAAAGTTGAAGTGATTCTTTGAGCTGAGAAACCATTTGCGTAAAACATGCATTTGCCCAAGATATGCTTTGAAGCCCTTAATCTGAGAGTTAATAATTTTGTAGTTTCCAAATGTGGACATAGGATCAATTCAGCCACACTGTCCAATGTCAATTGTGAAAGGTCTGAGGGAATTGAAAGGTTTGATAGTTTTGTGATGTCCCTTCATGTCTAACTTGTAGAGATAGGCAAGAGTCCATCCTATGCGGACTGTTTTAATTTCCCGACGCCTTGGCTAGCATGTTGATTTCAGAACTCAGAAATTTCAAGAATGGACTTCCAAAACTCAACCCCTCTACTGGGCTCATCTTCTTTCACTTGGGCTTCTCAAGACAAGTTAACTTGCTTGAATCTGTTCTGTATCCATCATTGAATGTTAATTATAAAACTCAAGATTTTCCAATGTATCACTTAAGGAATATCATCCTCTCGCTTCCTTCCATGTAAAGATATCTCATGTTTGAATCTTCCATATCACATTTGGAACTCTTAAGATTGTTAACATCCAATGTCTCTGCAAGAAACTCCTTAGGTTGCCAATGGATAGTGGAAGCCGCTTACACCAAGATGTTTTAACCCAAGTACCTTAAATGAATTAGTGTCCCAATTATACTTGTAGGCTTTCTACCTCTACACCTTCCAAATCTAGCACCCCGAGAACTTTCAAGCATTTTCCAATGAAATCTAGTTGCGAAATTCTACAAATTTTTATGCCTAAATTGAAAACAAAAAGAGAGACCGTAGGTACGAGTGTATTAGGGAAACAATGTACATACCTCTCCTGTCGAATAAATACTTTTGGTTTGGTGGCATTTAGATGAAAATAAAGATGAATACTGGTGGAAGAGGATAGAGTGATCTACAACATCATTAGTTCCCAAGAAGTTTTGCTCTTTGGCCTTCTAATACCCAACTCTCGCATAAGGTCATGAACCCGTATTATCTCCACAACCCCTCAGACGACACTCATTCTACCACTTCTGAATCAAGTTTCTATTGATTAATTCATCTGGCAACCCTGTCACATTCTCTATGCTTTGTTGATCAACTGTTTTACCGACAAGACAAAACCTTCACGATCCACGAAGAACAGCTTTTGTGGAGATGACACAATCCTCTGGAAGAGGCTTAATTGTAGAAATTATGGTTTAAATACAAGAGGGCAAATCAATGTAGCCTGCTCAAAGACTGTCATTATCTCAAGCCGTTTCTTTAGCAAGATAATGACACGGAAAAGAGAGTTGACATATAAAACAAGAATTAAAATGCTTCGTATTGATAACAAAATATTTATCTCAAATGTATTAGAAATATCATGATGAATAAATATTTATGCCAATTATATAAAATATAAATAAATAAAATTCAAAGGGCAAATATATCCTAAATCCATAATTTATTAGTATTGGATTACACTTAATATAAGTTTTAGTTTATTATTGAAGTTTTATTTACAAAATGTATCAGAACTTACTTCATTACTATAATTAAAAAATGCCCAAAGGCTTAATTTTTTCTATCTTTATATTTTTTGTAATTCTAATCAAATTATATAAAATAGTTTGTGTAGTCAAACTTTATAAAGAAGTTTTATCATATTCTTTCATTAGGGCTCAACTTCATATCTAAAGTATAGTATTTATGTCATCCATTAGAACTCTTAATAGAAAAAAATTATTTTAATCCTGTCATCCATCTATAGTATCTATAAAATTTATTTTATATTTTATAAAACTATATAAAGATATCTAAAAATTATACTACAGCTTTTGTTTATGTTATATATGATTAGTTATTAAAAAATACACATAAAGAATAGGCTCCATACATAGTTAGTTATTGACTAAAGATTTTCTACACTTATAAATCAAATAAAGAGTCTTCAACCTCTCAATTCAGTTAGTTCATCATTTTGAGATGAAGGAAGCTCTTGTGTTATATTTTATTTTCTTATATTGATAAAAAGTGGATTTTACTTTACATCCTAGAGTATAAATGGTTTTTTATAATTTTTACAATATTTGCACATCTTTCTCATCCTATTTTAAGATATTTGTAGAATTATACAATTATTTTATTTATTTTTGACTCAATTTTAGAAATTGATTTATGGTTCTAAGTTTATAATTCCTCTCTTTTATCAGTTGTTGTTTATTATTTTTAGAATATAAATTTTTATTCTTTTTAACCCAAAAAAATCAGATTTAAGTAATAAAATTGTTTTATATTTTCTAACAATTAAAAACAACATGTTTTCAAACAACATTTAAAGGTTAGTTTTTACTTATTTTCTAAAATATTTCAAAAGATATATAATTATAGAAGTGTGTATCAGATTAAAAAGTAAGTAATAATTAAAAGAAGGTGGCTACTGCTAGTGGTGGGTTCATGGTAAGTTACATTCTGGAATAGAAATTGTCCAACTAAATATGCTTTTCTCTCATTGCTTACATGATAGTCAGAATCAGAACTCCATTTTATCTCAGAAGTTGAGAAAACCAATTTGTGGCATTTTCACTATATACCATCGTAACCCATTTTATGAAGTGCCCAACGCACAGCTTCTTGCTCTTCTTGTTTCATTAGCCCTCCTTCCTCTCCTTTCTTAAAGCTTAATCTACGACTTCCAGTCCATGGATTCGCCTCTCTCTTATCGCTCGCCGATATTCAAAGTGTTTCTTCCATTTCTTCAGCCTTCGCGCCACTTCACGCCACAGCCATAACACAACCGATCCTTCCATCAGCCGGCCTCCTCCCGCATCGCTCAATGAGAGCCGCCGTTTCACTCACGCAAGACGAGCCATCGACCGTATTAGAAAACTCCGTCGATAGAGGTAAGACAACAGCACGCTGATTTTTGCATTTTAAGACAAATCTTTACTTCAAAAAAGTCAGATTGGTAAAATAGATTTATACTATTAAAGAGAAATCTCAGATTAAAATAAAAATGGTTTTTTTATTTGTGGATGGGTAAAAATTGCATTGAGAGGTTAGTGGGAATCCGTTTTTTATTCCTCAAAGAAGACCGAGTTGACCGAGTTAACTCAATCTCTATCTAATCATCCTGTAGCTTGGCCGATTTAATACCGTAGCTCAGGATCAGATAGTATCCGGCATCGACTCTGCATGTCACCCTCCAAACCAAGATGACTTACTAAGTTTTACATCCTTCGATTGAAGGAGTTTCAAACATTCTAAATAATTTTTCTCATTCCCAAAATGCATTAATGAAGAACAAGTACTATTGCGCAGTAAAGGTGTTTGCTGAATCTTTCAGCAGTCAAAGGAAAAGAAAGTACACTGCATTTCCTTCCGAGAGAGTATTTACATTAATGGCTTATTGCAGGCTCTTGTTCCTCATTGCCGAGAGGATCGGTGACATGCTAATTCAAGAAGCAAGTTTTTCATGGTAAGACAAGTCGACAAAGCCAGAAGATCTATACGATGCTACTTCGAAGAGGCGCATACAGTTAAGAAGATTCTAGAGTGCGTAACCCGGTTTCGAGATCCTAGTCGTTTACGATAAGACATCATAGACATGTTCATCCCCGAATGCCTACCATTGAGGACGCACTTTTCCGAGCTGCAGTTCTTCAAAAAAGCGACAAAACCGCTACAAGGTCAAGCAAGAAGTTGAAGCCATCCAACTTGGCCTCCAAGACATCTCGGGTCAGACGGAAGCACTTGGAATAAAAATATGGGAAGGAACGAGTATGCAGCCGTTTCGGCCGATGTCGCAGATTCGAGACGGCCCACTCATGTCAAGAAATATTGATGGGCCTGAAATGAAGCGGGAGGCTGTGAACCAAATGATAGGTGAGATCCAAAGACGCCGTGATTTCTGCTGGGAACGGGCGGACGCAAACAGAACTCGTAAGAAAGTTCCATAATCATGCACAAGTTGCAAACACTTTCGCATTGTCGCAAGTTCGCTTTGCGTCCCAAGATCAGACCGAGACGCTTATTTGAAGATTATTAAATGTTTAAAGATCCAAAAGAGCAAGTGGAGATGGTGGAGAAACTGCAGCAGCACGCAGACGGGATTTCTTCCATGGACGTCAAGGATAAATGTGATATTTAATAGTTCGATGATGTACGAGCCCCGCCGATCGGAGTTGTTCCTGCAAAAGTGAGCAACAACCTGATTCCTCGAAATGTGTTCCCCGTAATGGGGTGCGCAGACATTTCACAACTCATGCGACGCTGTTTTCGCACGCGGATGCTCGTTTCTATTCCCAGAAATGCAACTTTTCTCTCAACAAGAGAGTCAGCTTGTTTTGTAGAAGGCATTCCTGATCATGTTGATGTGCCGCGATAGATATCCCCGTATTTGGTGCAACTTTGCAGAGATGGTGACAAAATGTAATGGCCATCAAGCAGCCATAGTAATGAGGTTTGTCGTCGAAATATGTCACATACAGAATGAGGAAGGTAATTAGACAACATTAATGCATATCTTGTTAAAGAAGGCTCCTAAACGGGAGTAATGATGTAAAAGGCTTAACTCGAAATAGCCACATCGATTTTGCCTCTCTTACCGAAGCCATGCTTTCTTTCTTCACTTCTCTAAGCTCTTCCCGTAAGATTATGTCATTCCACAAGAAAAATCATCTTTGGTGGATTATTGCTATTTTGTGTTCCACAAGATCTATTGTGCCATGAAAGACACTATTGAGATTTACTTGAACAAGTTAATCAATAGAAACTTGATTCAAGTGGTGAGAACGAAAGTGTTAATGCAAGGGTTATGGAATGCCTGCTCATGACTTCACCCGAGAGTCATATCAAAAGGCAAAAGAGCAATAACTTCATTGAAACTATCAGAGTAGATCCTCATCTCTTCCTCCAATTAGTTCTTTCCTATTTTCATCAAAATCCCGTCGACAAAGTATTTATTCTGACTTTGAGAGGTATGCTTCCATTGAACAATACCCACTCATACCTTCTGCTCTTCTCTATTTTTCAATTGGGGAATTTGTTTAATATCACAACTAGATTTCATTATCAAATGCTTCAAAGTGCTTATAGATTCTGAAGGTCTAGAATCTAAATGTACCATGTAATTGGGAACCGATACATTTAAGGTAATTTTGGATTACACATACTGACTAAAATGCTTCCACTATCTATAGGCAAATTTCTAAGGAATTTGGTGTGACTTTGATATAAATAATCTTAAACGTAGTGCCGATGTCATTTGGAAGATTACAAACATGAGATATCTTTACATTGAGAGCAAGAAGAAGATCTATCCATTGAAAATTGATACGTCCAAAAATTCACCCTATCGTGCATAACCTTCCAACCGTGGATTCGTAGCGTAATTCAAGCAAGTTAACTTTGTCTCTTAAAGAGTGAAAATAGAAGGAAGATGTGAGTCGGTATGGGTTTGAGTTTTCAAACTCCATTGCCAAGCCATAAAACTTCAACTTGTACCTCAAGGCATCAAACGAGACTAGCATTCCATCCCTGCCATGAGCTCTCGCCCATCTCCTCGTAAGTTGGACATAAAATATACATGCAAAAATTGGACTAAACCTTCAATTTCTTAATCTTCTCACCTGACATTGGAAGAGCGAAGTAGATTGTGATCCTATGCCCATTTTGGAGAAGCTACCAAAATCATGGGACTCTCGCACTAAGGTTGGATCATATCTGGAAAGGAAATGCATGTATCTCAAGAATGGGTTTCTCGACCAAAAAATACTTCAACTTTGGGGTCGGTTTAATTGGTCTTGCTGAATATGGCTGAAAGGAGCGACGCTACAGGCTTATGCGCCCATGGGCTTCATTTTGGAAAACAGAGATCTTCGACTTAATGAGCTACCACCTCGTAGAGGTAAAAATTCGTTTATTGATGGTCATCGTGATATTCATAAAACCAAATTTTTCTTTTCGGGTTTGACGCGGTATAAACTACCCCATCACCTATCTAATTTTTTCGATCCCTTCATTTACCACTTGTTAAATTCCTCAATATATCAAGTTATCAAATTATGCTTCGTGTTAGCAAACATAAAAGGGGATTTCATATGTCAGTCAAAAAAAAGGTAAGTTTCGAATCTCCCTTACCCCCGCCGGATGGTTTTTTGGGTGTGTATATGTTTTTATTCTCGTAATTAATTACTTTGATATGGTTTCAATCAAGCCACTTATTACCTTGGCCATATTATGTCCTGTTTTCTCTCGACGGTATATTTAGCAATAATGCAATACTTACTATTAGATTCCAATTACATGTATGCATGTGTTTACTTCCTCTACATAAAAGTTGAGCTATTGATAATGATAAGGTCGCCTTACAGTCTAACATTAGCAAGCTCCGCATTGTGCTTTGGAACAAGAATGACTTTCGAATCCGATGCCACAGGTCGATTTTTGATTGAACCGTAATGAGCATTGACAATGTTCTAGAAAATTATTATTAACATCAGAATCGGGATTGTATTACATCAATTCTATGCAACAAGTCATTTGGATAAGCTATTTGGTACTGACTTTATTTATCAAAATTTCTAACAAAGTCAGATCATCTTTATGATGGGCACATCTTCTTTGTCTTAATTGTAGGAATTCATTTGATAATTAACTTTTTCATATACTTGTATTTGAGCTTGTCCTGTTTTTTATCTTGTTCATTGAATTCTATAATGTATTTAAGGTCCATCCTCATAAACTTTTTTTTTCCCAATGATGTCAGCTTCGACTTAAATGAATTATGGTATCACAGGCTTCAGATTCAGCAGGGGTACAGCAGGTTCTTTCGTGCGGATGCCATCTTTGTTCTTTTCACCTACATTATGAAACCTCACATGTATGTATAAACCTGGTTGGCCTCTCGCCGATACCACTACTATGTTGGGAGTGACATATGCAGAAAAAGATTATAATGTTTAACATTCACATCGCGCTTGCATAAGATGTAACATAAGCTCCCCACTCATTAAGTGTAAATTCAAAAGAAGAAAGGATCAAAGAAATGGGCCAAACAGATAAAAAGGGTCAGGCAGCACGCTTACTAATTACAAGAGGTAAAAGTAATCAAACACCCCATCGGCTCTTCCTCATTACAAAATATGGTTGTTGTCTATTCCTCTAATTCATAAACTTGATGCCTTCAAATATCTAATTGATAGTGAAGCCGGTACATTCTTTCGATTCAAGCTTTTCTATTAGAAAACAAAGATATGGGAGGGTGAAACGTACTCAATTTCCATAGTCCCACTGAGTCCACTACTACACTTCCTTCTTACCAAACTCCTTCACTTCCTCTCCACCTCAACCTCAACCTTCTCAATGTTAATAGAACCAAACTTTATAGCCTACATGTCGCCCACTGCGATTACCAAACGCTCCAACTTATCCATCGATTATCACTACTATTAAACTACAACCAATCATCCAAACTCCAACTCAATCTTCACTCCAACTTGTCTATATCTCATCTTCTATTTTCTGGGTTACCATAAACTCTTCAAGCCCCATCATGCTTCTTTTTTGCTTTCTAGCAATCAACACTCAAACAAGAGCCACAAAATTTTCCACAAGCCGAAGTCTCGGGCATGGTGAGATAAGGAATATCGAGTTGCAAGCTTCGAGACAATGGTACCTGGTCACTTGTTACTTTTTCTTTAGGAAGCCAACCCATCGATGCAAATAGTGTATAAATAAAGTATAAAGATGATGGCACCGTGGAGCCATACAAAGCTCGCTTGTAGCAAAAAAGGTACACACAAAAGGAAGGTATTGATTTTCTAGATACTTTTCCTTGTATCTAACCAGTTACTATGAAACTCGCTTCCTCTTGGTCGCCATTTTCAGCTTGGTCTCACCAACTTGATGTGATAAATGTGTCCCTCTCCATGGAGATCTCATTGAGGAAGCTCCATATGATATTCCGCTAGGTTATTCTTGCCAAAGGAGACTACAAGAAAAAAAAAAAGAGTATACTAGTGACATTTATAATAAGTCAAATATAACAGAAGGTGTCGTTACAACATAGGTCATCCTATCCATTGACACCATATATGGTACCAATGGGTGATACATTTGGAAGACATCAAAATAAATTAATTGCGATACATCAAAGAAACAATTGCAAAAATATGTTTATAAACACAAGATAGAAACCGTCATTCTTAAAATATAAAACATAATGTTTTCAAGAATATTTTTTAAATGTTCTCAATTTAATTGTTTCAAAAGTACTATATAATTCCTGAACGTACAATGCCTTCTGTCTCGTAATCGTGGCAATCTCCGCTAAGATCTTCGTGCTTTGTATTCGATCTTTTTTGAGTAAAACACTTTTCTCATAACAAGGTCTCGGATGGTAAAGCATGATCGAAATGATACTCAAAAATACGTAAACCTCGTGATCCCATGCAACCCAATGCTATGGCAAAACTTTATAATCCGATTTTTTCGTCTCGTTAAAAGCATGTGATATTCATATTAAATTAAATGTTAAAAGGTCAGCTTTTAAAAGAGTTTGTTGTTTAACATGGTATCGAGCTATGGGTCCTGTGTTCAAGCCACTTTTTATAATTTATTCCTCATTTGTTAATTTGAATTTCACAGAAATGTATTTGGTTTGTTTAACTCATGGGTGTTGACTACACGTGAAATATGGCATTAAAGACATGATATTTATTATTAAACCAAAATCCTAAAACTTGACTCTTTTAGAGAGTTGCCTGCTTAACCATCCTCTTATTTTTTTGTTACTTGGAGACACAAAGGTATGTAATATATATATAGGATGGACATAATATCTCATTATGAACTTTGAGATCCTTCAATCGTGGATGACAAAAAGAAGTACATAAATATCAAAGCGATGGCCAATCGACGACTCCATGCCTTTTCATACATATCGCTTGCTTGCCAAAAAAGCACTATTTTATTTGATTAGCGATATGAACTGGGGAGGTGTTTCCCACATGAGGGAGTGACCATCACAACATAAAAGGAACAATCCTTCTTGTATCACAAAGAAAGTTCTTTGAATTTTCAAGAAACTATACTATGCATGCATCACCTTAAAAAGGAACACAACAAATATAAGACTATACAACAATTGGATCACATTCTCATTCAAAGAGCTTCGACGGACTAATTACTGCTAGAACTAAACTGTGAAGCCAACCATGTCTAATCATTGGTCATGATCCTGCTTCCTTTCAGAAAAATATCTCTTCCTTCCTTTAAGAAAAGAGCTAAATTTTCGAGAGCCTCTGTTGAGCTCTTTAATGTTAGACCTGTCGCACCACTGTGCTAATTAGCTAAAGTAATTAAACATGAATTACATGTACTAGGAATCTAATAGTAAGTAGAGGATCGATCTTGTTATGCAAATTAAAGAATTACTAGTAATAATACTTGGCCATGAATAACTAATGCTTCTGACGGCAGTTAAATCACATTCGAGGCAGGCAATAAAAACATATATCTAACATATGCACATCCAACATGTTGAGAGGGAGTTCCAGGCTTACCTTTTTTACGGCGTAGCCATAATTCATTGGCATCATTTCTACCGGTTGTCCTGAAAAAAAAATAGAAAGCCCGAGCGAGATATGTTAGGTGGTTAAAAGAACAATAAAAATAATTGAGAAAACAAAAATCAACTGTTACATTAATGTTGAAGAGATGTAATTTAAGTTATTTTAACATCTTACTTTTTATTGGAAAGCAGGTTATAGTGCCATCTTCCTAGTATGGATTGGATAGAGAAAAACATTCGCCTTGGTTTTTTTTTTTAATTGGTTCTGCTCATATGCTATTAATACTATCACATGCATGTGCAAAGTAATGAAAATTAAAGATCATGGCATAAAAGACTCAGTAATGCAAATTCAAGAGGGGAGTAGTACGGTGTTAAAGATCCACCAATATAATAAGACATAAAAAAATTGGAAATTGAAGAGGTCCAAATTAAGTAGATTGGTGAAAGTGGTTACCATGAACGATCCCAATCCGAGCCCCCTGTGTGAAATAACAACCCTATGTAGTTAAGTAAAGAAAGCCTGAAAAATGTAAGTTTCAGCTCCACCAAATTTGGCAGCTTATCAACTCCAAAGATCCTTGTTGAAAAATTACATTGTAGTTGCATAAGCCATGGCATTGCTCCTTTCTCTATATTCAAGTTGATCACGTTACTCAACTCGAAAAGTTGAAGTACTTTGAGTTGGGGAAACCCATTTGCAGAAACATGCATTTTCGTTCCAAGATATGATTCAGCCCTTAGTCTCAGAGTCAACAATTTTGGCAGCTTCTCCAAAATGGGCATAGGATCACAATCTAGCCTACACAAATCCAATGTCAATTTGTGAAGGTTCGGAGGAAATTGAAAGGTTTCGAGCAGGTTTTGCATGTGACCACTTTGTATCCCGACTTAGAGATAGAGCAGAGTCCATGGCAAAGGGGCCGGAAGCGAACTCCTACGATGCCTTAAGGTACAAAGTTCCGGAACTCGTAGCTTGGCAATGAACTTCCCAAAACTCAACCCCCTCTACCAGCTCATATCTTCCTTCTAATTTCAGTTCCCAGAGACAAGTTAACTTGGCAGATTGTGTATCCATTGTTTGAAGGTTTATGCGATAGAACTTGAGATTTTCCAATGTATCAATTTTAAATTGGAATATCATCCTCTTGCCTTCCATGTAAGATATCTCATGTTTTGAATCTTCCATATCACATTTGGAACTTGTTTAAGATTGTTATCATCGATATGCATAAACTCCTTAGGTTGCCAATGGATAGTGGAAACGTTTAAGACAGTATGCCTTAATCCCAAGTACCTTAAATGAATTAGTGTCCCTGACTATACTTGGTAGGCTTTCTACCTCTACACCTTCCAAATCTAGCACCTGAGAACTTTGAAGCATTTTCCAATGAAATCTAGTTATGAAATTCTACAAATTTCATACCCCAAATTAGAAAAAGAAACAAGAGCTAGTAGGTATGGAGTATTGTGTTCAACGAAGCATACCTCCGTAATCGAGAATAAATACTTGTCTAGGTGGCATTTAGATGAAAATAAAGATGAATTACTGGTGGAAGAGGATAGAGGATGCAATATCATGAGTTACGAAAGTTTTGCTCTTTTGGCCTTTCTAATAGTGACTCGCTAAGGTCATGAACGGGCATTCCCTGACCCTCGCATTGCTTGCTCATTCTTACCACTTGAATCAAGTTTCTATTGATTAATTCATTCAAGTAAACCTCGCCGTGACTTTCATGTGCTGTTGATCGACTTGCTCGGTAGCGAGTACAAAACATGACGATCCACAAAAGGAACGATTTTCTTGTGGAGATGACATAATCCTCTACGGAAGAGGCTTAGATGTAGAAAGCATGGTTTTCAAATAAGAGGGCAAATCAGCTCGAGTTCGACTAACATTATTACTCAGTTTGGTAGCCTTCTTTAGCAAGATACGCATTAATGTTGTCATGTACTTTCGTCCATTTTGTATTCGACATATTTCTCGACAGCAAACCTCCCAATACTACTATGGCTAACGGTAAGCCATTACATTTGTCCACCATCTCTCGCGAGTTCACGAATCAGGGGATATCTATCGACATCAACATGATCAAGGAATGCCTTGAGCAAAACAAGTCAGCTCTTTTGTTTGGAAGAAGTTGCATTCTGGGGAGTAGAGCGAGCATGCGCATGCAAAGCGACATCCTTGTCTCGAGTTGAGAAATGTCAATTTGTCGTTACCCCCATCGGGAACCTATCTCGAGGCAATCGGGATCGTTCTTTGCTCACTTTTTGCAAGACAATTCCAATCTCTGACTCCATACATCATCGGGGAGACTATCAAATAGCTTTTCTCCTTGGATGTTCATGGAAATCCACCTGGTCGCTCTTGCAGATTTCTCCACCATCTCTAGTTCTTCTTGATCTTTTGTGGATGTAAAAACCAAGATTTGTTAAATAATGTCTGCATATAAACGTCTCTAGTCTGCAATCTTGGGACACATAAGCTGAACCGTGTCGGAAAGCACTCCTAACTTGTGGCATGATTATAGACTTGTAGGGGTTGTCTTACTTGATGCCACCATTCCCACTAGAAATCCGCGCGGCGTCTTTGGTCTCCAGCGATCGGTGGTTCATGGCTCATCACTTCCTTTACGGGCCTGACAACATGTTCTTGGGCATGAGGAGTCAAACCGTCTTAGACCACATGGCATCTCATTCTGGTTTGAGCGACTCGTTCCTTCTCCGTGTATTTTTATTCGAGGCTGTCTGGCAGGGATCTCTAGGAGGCCAAGTTGTAAGGCTTCAATTTTCTTGCCAACCTTGTAACGGTTTATCAACTTTTTGAAGACACGCTTGAAAAGCGACGGTTTCTGTCGGCGTGGGATGAACATGTCTATGATGTCCTCACCATAAATGCATGACTTCCCGGATTTGAAACCCGGTTGCACACTCCATCTTCTTCTTGCTTCTTGTAAGCTTCCTCCGGGAAACCTTTGCATCCTTATGATATCTTTCTCGGCTTCTCCACTTGCTCCACTTCCCCTTGAAAAGTAGCCTCTTGGACAGACTTGTCATGACCTTTCAACGGCAAAACCAAAGCCTCTGTCGCCATCCTAATTGTGCTTTCTCTGGGTGACTTCATGTGAGATAGAGCGATTCTCTCGATCCACAAGGAAATACTCAAAAATTTTGGAGCTATAACATACAAAAGTAAGCGAGATGGTTTTGAAATTCCTTGATTAAAGGATGGAAAAACTTATTTATGATATGTAAATGTGAAGCATAGGCTGGACCAATTTAGTCCGATCCGCCGATCACCCATAATATAATTAATATTTAACATGAGAAAAATAACTGGTCACAAAATATATCTATTAGTAATAAAATTTAACAATTGTCTCATAAACTTAGCAATAAAATTCAAGTTTCATCCCTAATTTCGATATGCAATATAATAAACTTAGCCAATTGCTTTAAAAAGAGAAAAAATAATCTGAGATTCAACAACATAAACCAAGCGAATCTACGATAAACAAAGAACAAATCAAAATTTGATAAACCAAAACGGATAAAGAGAGAGTGCAAAATAACATAATGACCTAAATGGATTTCAAATAAACAAAGAAGAAGCATTTAATTTGGGCGAATCAAACCACCGTAGGAGGAAAATGAATGGGATTCGAAACAATCAAAGCCCAGTTGTCCCAAATTCAAGATGCCACTTAAATCTATTTCATAATTATTCATAGAAATTTATTAGATTTCCATTTTCATCCCCTAATCACTCCACGAAGATATTTGTTCTACTTCCTTCTTCTTTGCATTGTTCATTCATTATGAATGATAATATTATCGACCCACAATGACGAAAAATAGAATAAATCCTAATTCATTAAACTTACCTTCTCGAGTTGCAGGTTTAGCCAAACACCGGCGCTGTCACACCTTGTCTATCATTGTCAGGCTAGATAAAAACTTTCTTGCGAGCGATGTTGCGGGTTATGACGCCAGCAGCGGAGAAAATACTTTAGAGAAGGAAGAAGAATTAAAGTGATTAGAAATGATAGATGGAGATTTGAAAGGAAACAAAATACACGATCAGATCTCTTCACAAGTAGTGGTCTCAGCAATGATGTCACGGCAGAGAAACCCCTCTATAGAATAAGGAAAAAGAAGGTAAGGAAATTAGGGTGAATGGTGAGATTTGAAGGAAATAGAATTAAATAAAGTCCATCGATGTCAAATGTGAGATGTCACGACATCTCGGCCCGATGTATTGATCGCCCTTTCTCCTCTCAGTTGCCCTTTTTTTCCATATATATATATATATATATATATATATATATATATATATATATATATATATATATATATATATATATATATTCTTTTCCACTCATATGTTTCCTCATATATCAACCACATATAGGGTTTCAAAGTCGAGAAACATTCTTGAAAGGCTTGAAATTTCGCTCGAGTACCAAGGATACATCCAAGGCGTAAAATCTTGTGTCCTTTCATTTTTCTCTATTTATGTTTTTGTGTGATTTGGCTAACACGATCCGAGTATGCCGGCGCGAATTTGGATTGGGAGTTGAATGGGAAGATGAAGATCAACGCTATTAGAGGAATTTTGGTTTTCCAATCTTTTTCCCTTTGAAGCCCATTGTATGTTAGAGCCATCCAACAAAACAATTGTGGAAGGAGAAGCATCTTAAAATATAAGAGTGGCGAATTGTGATCTTGATTTGGAATCTAATGCGGCTATGGGATCGGATGTTATTCCATCGTAGGCGATGTTTTGCTCCCTTTTGGAATCTTAGCCTTTGTTTAAAATTCCTTCAATTCAATTCCTTTCTCCATTAATCAATATAGCAAGAAATATATTTGAATTTACCTATGTCAATACTTTCTAAGACATGATAATTTTATGTCGATATTGGTAAGAAACATTAGTATTTTTTTCTCTTTTATATTCTATCTTAAGACAATGAAATTTTATTAGGATTTAATGAATGTGGTTCCCATTTGGTGGGAAGTTTTGGTGCATGGATGATTACGGATGTGCCATTTTTGAATTATATGTTTTGGGCATATATTCATCCCAAGGCTTGTTTGAGTTTTAGGAGGGATGGTGCTGTTATTTCATGTTTTTGGTCTATGGCTTTAGCGTCCGGCCAATATGAGTTTTACAGTTTGCATGTGAACTTCTTAGAACTAAGATCAAATGATTTGGGAGCATGACTAGGCCTATTGCATGTATACAATGTTGTGCGACCATGGAGGTTATTTTCGCTTAACTAGAGGCCTATTAAGTAAAACAATATGGAATCTTTAGATTTTTTGAGCATTTAACTAGTGGACCAGGCCATTTTCTTTAGGACTCCAAAAAGAAGTTTAGGATAGGAATAATATATATATATTACAAAATGTGAAAATAAAATCTTTGTTTTTTATAATTATTGATTGATGGTTTATGGCCTTAGGTGGTTTCCATATGTCTAGCTTAACCTGATTTATAAACTTTGAGATGTTTCTCAACTACTTCTGCTGCTAGTTATTGTCCTTAATTCTTTTATTCCTTTGGATTAAGCCGGTTGATATGTGTTTGTTCGAGCACTTTGAACTTCACCAAGTTCACCCTTACTCCCACTGTCTTCTCTTAGAAAAAACTCTTTTTTTAAGAAGATTGTATACTTTGAAACAAACAACTTTTGTTCCATCGTGTTATGAGTGATGTAATTTCTTTAAGATATCAACCTACAAACAAACACTGTTAGATTTAGCCTCCGGCTTGCCTAACAAAGTTCACTTCTTATGAGTTGGATAACCCCATATATTTTCAAGTGAGAAAGATAAGGCTCTTTGTTAGTCCATATCCATATCATGATAACCTTAATTGACTTGGATTGGACTTTGTTTAACACTTAAACAGTAGTCTCATGTGCATACCTTTAAAGTGACTAGAGTAGATCTGTCTTGCCCATCATAAACCTCATCAAGTTCGACAAGGTTTGGTTTGTCATTTTCACCACACTACTTGGTGCGGTGTGTAAGGTGGAGTCCGCTTGGATAAAGTTTCATTATTCTAGAGATCCAACTAAAACTCTTGGCTTAAGTAGCCACTTGGCTTAAGGTAGACTAAATTTGGCAATAATTAACTTCATCACTAACCAATTATAATACGATTTTCCAATAACATTTTTGTTGCTTCACGTTCTAATAAATTATAATTCGATAGTTGAAAATTGGCGTAACCAGCGGTACCAATTAATAAATTCATCATCTATTATTATTTTCAGTATAAATTATTGTTATTTAAAAAAATTGTTATTACTCTTAATAATACCATCATCATCATCTAACATCATCCTTATCATCATCGTGCAATTGTACTAAGCATAGGAGTTGGGCGTGTTATAGGTGTGTACAGATTATATATTAAAAACTTATTAGGCAAATGTTTTGGCCAGTAGGAACTCACTCCCATGCACACCCTCAAGTTTGTATGAATATATTACTATAAGTTTATTATTTCTATATTTGATCAACTACAAGAATAATGTGTATAATTATACTCATAAGAAATCAATTATAGTTATTCACACTTTTTCACATACACACAAGCAGGCCTTTGTAATGCGCGTAACACACTCTCTCTTTCACACACACACACACTCACTCTCATGAAGTCCAAAGATCTCTATTGTTGTTTCTGCATAAGCCATGGCATCACGTCTTTCTATGTATTCAAATTGACCAATCCGCTCATTAACCCTAAAAGTTGAAGTAATTTGAATCAATCTTTCCTAAAGAATAGAAGTTACCAATCTCTTTGGTATGATCAATGACACAATAAAAATAAGGAAAAACACAAGATTTGTATGGAAACCCTTGAGAATACTTGGTCAGATAAGAAACTACTATCAATTTAAGAGAATTACAAGTGCGAGAGATGGGAATAAACCTAATGTGTTTATATCTTGAAAATATCCGAGCATAAAGGTCTATCTTTGCGGGCAAGTCCCAGCACTCCCTTGAGATCAATTAAGGGCTATAGGCTTGGGCTTAACGGCCTAGCCTCTTTGCTGTGTGATTCCCAATTTTTTTTTCTCAAGCTTTTTCTTTTCACAAAGAAGTCGCACATAGCCTTCGAAGTTGGACATAACCTTGAAGCGAATTTGGGTCACAAACAGCAATCTCCACCTTGACATGAATTTTCATCATACAGAAAAATGCTAACGAACTCTATATCTTAAAACAAGATCAAAACCATATTCATCTTCCACAACAAAGCCCTATAGGGCAAAACTTAGCAACTAAGTCCCACCAAGTTTGAACAATGCACAAACTTGGCTATAGGAAGTGACTTAGTCATCATGTCTACAAGATTGTCTTGGGTTCCAACTTTACTCACAGCAACGTCACCACGAGCAATAATCTCATGCACAAAATGATACCTCATCGATATGCTTAAATCTCGTAAAACATCCTCTTTGGTGAGAAATATAACACTCCGGCTATCACAAAACAATGCGATCTGCAACTTATCACTTAGCTCCCCAAACAATCCCTTCACCCAAAGGCCCTTTACAAGCTTCTCTAACTACCATGTACTTTGCCTCTGTAGTTGACAAAGCTACTGTTGACTGAAGAGTAGCTTTCTAACTAATAGCACAACCTCAGTGAACCACACGTATCACGTAAGGGATCTCGAGCATAATTAGAATCCAGCCTGCCCTGCAACTCCATCTCTAGTCTTACCAAACTACAAACAAACACTCTTTGGATCACGCTAGTATCACATGATCCAACGTTTACTTTCTAATGTTCCTTGCTAGGTTTTTCCACATACCTATTAATTTTGCACTAAGCGCATAGGCCAAATGCGGGAGCGCGAACACACCTGCATACATCAAATAACCGCGCTTACTAGAATGTGGTGCTCACAGACATGTGAATCCCGACCTCCTTGTCATTGTGGACATAGGATAGATGAAAATTACGGAAATAGCTGCCAAGTGGAGTAGTAACAAGCTTCGCATTCTGCATGTTGAACCTCCGAAACACCTTTTCAATATATTATTTGCATTCGAGGATAACCTTCTTGCCACTCATCCTCGAATCAACATCAGAATCTTCTGGTTGCTCCCCGGATCTTTCATCTCAAACTTATTATTAAGTAGCGCTTTTACAGTTCTTATATTTTCTTTACTCTTGGCTACTATTAGCATGTCATCAATATATAAGAGTAGATACAGAAGTGACTCATCATTGCATCGTTTGAAGTAGACACAACTATCAAAGCTACTCCTCTTAAAATCATGAGAGATCATGAATGAATTCTCTTATACTGTTGTCTAGGAGACTGTTTCAAACCATAAAGAGACCTCTTAAGTAAATAAACATAGTCCTCCTCACGGAAAATTTGTAAGCCCCTCCCCCGGCGCTACATAGATGTCCTCCTCAAGCTCCCCATGTAAAAATGCAATCTTCACATACATGTGCTCAAGTTCATAATCATGAAAAGCCCGATCCCAGCCAAAGCTCGGGTGGGCTATGCTTCACCACTTGAGAGAATACATATGTGAAGTCAATACCTGGAATCTGACATAACCTTTTGCAACTAGTCTTGCCTTATACCTTGCATTCTCAACTCCCCGTGTGCCTTCTTTCTTCTTGAACACACATTTGCATGAGATAGTTTCTTCCTTTAGGTAGCCTCACCACGTCTCATGTCTCATTTTTATGAAAGGACTCTATCTCTTCTTAAACAGCAATCATTCACTTACCTTAATCATTGCAACTTACTGCCTCTTCATAAGTGGATGGCTCTTCATTGGACTTAATATTATCTGCTACACTCAAGGCATATGCAACCAGATCAGCTTCACCATATTTATGTGGTGGCTTAATAGTCCTCCTCTCTCTATCTCTAACTGTAGAATCTTTGTTACTTTGGAACTTAAGATTTGCCAAGACACTTTGCTCATCTAAATTGGGAACCAAACAAGTCTAAAACTCCACCTGTTTATCAACTCTCTACATAGTCTCAACACTAGAGTCTTTAGAAGCTAAGACCTGAATCATGGAAGTCTCATAAAAAATCACATATTTGCTCATTTCCAATTTCTTTGTTTCGAACACCACAATTTTATAGCCTTTCACACGGTTATAACCAAGAAATATACCTTCATTAATCTAAATTTCTAACTTCCCATTATCAACATGGGCATATATGCAGGCATCCAAAAATTTACAAATTTGAATAAGTAAAGCCTTCTTAGACCATACCTCTTGAGGAATCTTCTTCTCTATAGCAACTAAGGGAGAACAATTGATCAAATGCCATCGATGGATGTGACTTTTGCCTAAAAGACTTGACAGCGGGCATTAGAGCATGCATATGACCTTCTCCATCAAGTCTATTCATACGCTCCGCTACACCATTATGTTGTGGAGTCTGATGAACTGTACGATGTCTAATAATTCCCTCTTCCTTGGAAAGAGTGTTAAACTCATCAAAACAAAACTCTAACCCATTATCAGTGCGAAAACACTTCACCTGCCTCCCTGTTTACTTCTCAATCATTGTCTTCCAATCCTTGAATGTTGAAAACACATCACTTTCCTGTTTCAAGAAGAATACCCATACCTTAAGTGAGAAATTATTTATGATTATCAACATAAGTAAGTACCTCCATAGAAGAGACTGCGGGTCCCAAGGTTTTGAATGTAGATAGTCAAGCGGCTCCTTTAACTTATGAATTCCTGAAGAGAATCTAACTCGCTTATGTTTCCTCAAAACACAATGCTCACAAAACTGTAACTTACTTGTTTTCTGCCCATCTAGAAGTCCTATTCTACTCAACTTTGCCATATCGTTTTCACTCATGTGTCCAAAGGCGCACATGTGCCAAAATCTAAATAATATCATCCTCTAATAATGAACGAGATGCAACAACAACATCTCTTGTAATAGTAGAACCCTGCATAACATATAACATGGTTGTCTTTTGATGACCCCTCATCACAACTAGGGTTCCTTTACTAATCTTCAAAACTCCACCTTCACTAGTGTATTTGTACCCTTTTGCGTCAAGAGTACTTAGGGATATCAAATTCCTTTTTCAAATCAAGAAAATGTTTGACGTCACCAAGAGTACAAACTTCTCCATCAAACATCTTAATGCGGCTTGTCCCAATACACGCTATCTTACAAGATGCATTGTTACCCATCAAACCGCACCTTTATGCACGAGGTTAGGTATGCCCAGAACCGATCCCGATTAGGAGTCATGTGAAGCGTACGCTAAGCGGAGATCTAAATCCAATTTTCACCAGCTCTCAAATCAATATCTGACGCAACCAAAAGTTCTCCATTAGTATGATCTGATTCCACAACACTGGCCTCACCAGATTTCCTAGATTTCTCTCCTTGTTTGTTCTCGAATTTCTTCTCCTTATTATGCAGCTTGAAACACTCCTTCTTGATGTGACCCTTTTTCTTGCAGTAATTGCAGATTTTATTAGAATTCCTGGATTTTGACCTTTTCCTCTGTTCTTCACCAGAATTCTTCTCTTGTGACCTACCATGTACAAATAGGCTATCTCCATGCGCTTCAAGCCCTACATTTTTTTGCTTCATTTTCTCCTTAGAAAACATAGCCCCATAGACTTCATTTTGGGTTAGGGTATCACGACTATATAAAATCGTATCTACGAAATTAAGCATACAAATTAGGAGCGAACACAACAACATTAACCTAGATCTTCTTCTTTTCATATTTAACCTCCAAAGTTTTAGATGCGCAACAATTTCTTTAAAGGTCATAAGATGAT